>VMDO01014612.1:0-53953 GCA_007922755.1 Pedetes capensis | reverse complement strand
TCGCACTTGCATACTTTACAAGTGCTGGACCACTGAGCTGCACCACCAGCCCAGGTTTTTTTTTTTTTTTTTTTACTTTTTTGAGACAAGTTCTCACTAAATTATGCAGATTGCCTCTAGTCTTGAACATGTGATCCCCCTGCCTCTGCCTCCTGAGCCGCTAGGATTACAGGAGTGCAGCACCGTGCCTGGCCAAGAATATATTTTATATTTAAAATATATATATATTTCATGTTCCTTAGCCCACATCACAAACAGTAGCAAAATTAGCTCTTTTAAAAATTATGTGAGTGCCTGGCAAGGTGGTGCATATCTGTAATCCCAGTGACTCAGGAGGCTGGGGTAGAAGGATGATAAGTTCAAGGCCAGAGGCAGCCTGTGTAACTTAGCAAGACCCTCACTCAAAATAAAAAATAAAATAAAAAATGGTCTAGGGGTACAACCCAGTGATAGAGCACTTGAAAAGTATGTGTGAGGCCCTGGGTTCAGCCCCCAATTGCTGGGAAAAATATGACAGTAAAAGTGACTCAGCAGTATACTAAGATCAGCAGTTATTTTCACTATGGATAATAATGGCAGAATGATATTGTTTGGATAGCTCCATTACTTATAGTAGTGAAAGAAATTCTTAAGAGAAATATCATTTCAATAGACACTGAACATTGTTCATAGCTAAATTCAAGTAAAAGAGGGTCCTGCTTCTGCTGAGTAGCAAAAGAAGGTACTCTCAAGGTATATAACTTGCCCAAAGTTCTATTTTTCTCTTTCTTCAAACTAACCTCTGCAGAGGATCCTGTATTTATTTAATATTCACTCTCATGTTTCTCCTTTTAAAGTTTGTAAAAAGGAAAATTTTACCTGAAAAATTAGGTTCATATCTAAGGTCTTATATTTTGCATTTAATATTTATAAGGGCAGTCTTGAGTGACTACTGCATGGCCCCAAAAGGGTGTCATAAAAACCAATGTTAATAATAGTAGTATGTTGAAAGATATTTCAACATCATATTCAATTTAGTGACTAGTTTCTGTAGCTTCTTTTCACCTTTGCCTGATTTTGCAAACATCACTGCAGAAAGAATGGAAGTAGGAACATGAGGTGAGCATTAGCTTGCCACATTAGTATGTGAGCTGTTGATTACATTCTAATTATACTCACATCAAAATTCAGAAAGAACAGAAACTCTCTAGTTCTCAATTTCAAAGACTATTTCCTTGAAAATACAATTTTCTTCCAAGCTCTTCTGCATACATTTTTAACTTTTCTATTTCCAATATAATGATAGCTGAATATATTGACTACCTAGTTAGTGCTTGAGTCTATATGCTAAGCTACTTATAATCAATCTAACATTCATAAGTTTTATGTTAGAGCCACAGCTTGTCTTTCAAAAGTTTTCTGAAACATAATCTCATTTGATTCATAAAGAGCACAAGTAATTATTTTAATTGCACAAAGGAAATCAAGACTGAAAAATCCAGTAATTTGTTCCCGGTCACACAGTTTTTAGTGGCGGAGAAGAGAATCAAAATAAGTCTTCTTTCTAAGCTATTTCAACACACTTCCAAAATTTAAGTTTAAATTACATTATTTTAAAAGGCTTGCTATTTCTTAATTCAAAAGTATTCTTGTAAGTATACAGATACTCCCCTAGTATTATAAGTGACTCCTCAGTATTTTTTCATTTCTTACACGATATACTTTATGGTTCATTATAAAGATAACCAGGCTAGCTGTGACATAGACTTAGAAATATTTGTCTTAGAATTTCCTATTACTTACTCTATCATAATCGTGTGATTTTGTTAATGTAATTCTTATCAGAAATCTAGACTATAAGCTATGAGGGCATTAACCATGAGAATATTTTATGCAATATTATATTCCCAAGACAGAGCACAGTGCTTGGCACCCAATAGACATTGAGTTAATATTTGAATAATCTAAATTAATGTGATTAATTTAATAAAATAAAGTATTTTTCTATGAACTCCTAGTTGCAGTACACCTATATTTAAGGATCATAAAAGTGGACTAATCAAAGTCATCACTATCTATTTTTTCATTTAATCCATTATCAAATTTAGGAACTGAGTTGGTTCACCATAGCACCTACTTTGGTAAAGTAGTATGGAAATCTCTGACTTGATCTTACAGAACATTGCAAAAATTAGATCAACAAAGACACAAGTGTTTGATATTAAGAATCATCCATTCATTTGCTAAATTTCTATGAGTCACTCATATGGACTAAGAAGACTCAGAGGTAAACATAAGAGTTCCTTTGCTTCATAGAGCTGACATTCTGATCATAGAAGATATTGAATCCATAAAACAATGAAGGTGTAACATGTCAGAGATAAGTGCGAGAAAAATTCAAAAGCAGAAGGGGTAGATAATTGGAGGTACCTCAGAAGAGGAAATGGATGGGCTACTTTAGCTAAAGATAGTTGATAAGGTTTTAATTAACAGAGACTCTCAGTAGGGAGAGAGGCAGTAAGATGAGGTTTAGCAGCAGTGAATAATATGGGAGAGCTTAAAGTACCCATGGCTGCTTCCCACCATCTCCACCAAAGTATTGAGAGATAAGGGATGAAACAAAGAGATCAGTGTCCTCTGTGAAAATTCAAGTGAAGAATTTGCCTGCAGCTGTACCACTGTAGCATCTGATCCCATCAGATCTCAGAAGCTAAGCAGAGTTGGGCCTCATTAGTACTTGGATGGGAGATCACCTAGGAACACTAGGTGCTGTATGCTTGGTAGAAGGATCTGGCAATCCACTCCCAAAAAACAATCAGCCATTAAAAACCCTATGAATAGCAAAGAAGCACAATACTATTTCGCCTGTTGTACATAGGGTCGCTATGAGTTGGACAACGACTGGATGGCACCTAACAACAACAACAATCATTGACTTACTCCATTTCTTGGGGAAAAAAGCATTTGAGCATATTTTTAAATATAATCCTAGTTCATCTCCTACATTGGAATCAATTCATCCAATTATATCTATCTTCATGGAGAATATAAAAAAAATTCATAAAGTTCTAGAAAATTTCCCCAACTTTTTGGTTAGGTCTTAGTCCTTGAAAATGACAAGCAGTAACACTTCTTTGTGTACCTAGTATTTTTTTTTAATATGAAGGTAGATACTCTGTATTTTTCCTATTAAGTTCTGAATGCTTGCAACCATACCACCTTGGCATCCAATCACGTCAGATCTTTGTAGTTAGGCTGGATCAGGCCTGGTTAGTTCTTGGCTGGGAGACTTCTTGGGAATACCAGGTGCTGTAGGCTTTGGAGAAGGACTTGGCAGCCCACTCCTGAAACAATGAGCCATTGAAAACTCTATGAATTGCAGAGAAACACTGACAAAAGTTCTGGGCATGGTACAGTATCAGGGAGTGTTTCATCTGTTGTATATAAGGTCTCTATGAGTTGCACCTGACTACACAGCACCTAACAACAACAAAGGTCTGAATATTCTTGAATTTTAGAAATACTCAAACTTTGCACTGGGCTGCAACGAAGTAACTTGAAAATAGCGTTATTCTTTAAAGGCTTGATTTGAAGCACTGCTCTATGGACACAAGTAGCTTCTAGTCAAGGGTTGATTGTACCCCACCACTGAGGCAATATTTTTCTGAGTACTCAGATACTTCATGTTCCTTGAGGGCTTTCTATTCTTGCTCATGAGAAGCAACTATTCCACTTTGATGCAAGCTGCAGGGATTGCATTCCTTTTCTTTGTAGATGTTCTTTCCCCAACCTTGGATAATTCCTCACAGGCATGTGCTAATCAGTATTCAGATGAAGAATTGAAAGGCAGTATGTACAGTTCTTAATTCTCTTTCTGTGTAGCTCTTCGATCTGTGGCATTCTGCCCTGCTAAATCTAGCCCTCTGGACATTTTTCTACACTCAATTTTATCTCATCAACCTAGGAAACTGTCATGCTTTCCTTAGATTTCATTGACTAGTGCTATGGCTAGGAATGTATCCAAGAAAAAATGCCAAAGAGAAATGAAATGAGTAAATGTGGAGAATCTTTCTTCTCTTTTATGATTATTGTTGTGTACTTCCTGATTATGAAATGTTGGACACCTATGATACCATACATTTTTAGCTACTTTAATGATTGTAGAGTTAATGTATTTCTTAATATTTGATTTTGAGCCAAAATAGAAGTTAAGTCACAAGGTAATAGATTGTATTTAGGAGAAAAATAGCAAATAAAGGTAGAGAGTGTTGGCCAAAGGTATAAAAGAAAGCTGACATGATAATTTATAACTAGGGTTTGGAAAACTTTGAGTTCTACTCTATGGAACTTTGATTCAATCTTTAAATGGAGAGGAGACAATGATAACTTTAACAGGAAACCATCTTGAAGAAAATGGTGGTTTATGAAGGTTGACTTCTTAGTAACTTCCTTAATAACATGCATATAGTGTATATATATGCATATAGCTTTTGCATGTAGGTATACATGACGATGTATAGATGTGGATAAAAGAATATGAAGTCTGATCAAAGATATGGTGGATATTTAAGTTAAAAAGTTACAATGAGAGATTGATATTATGGCTATGGCTGTTGCCACTAACCCCTCTCAAAATTCTTCCCCTGGCTTCAAGCACTCTTATCCCATCATTCTTGCCACTTTCTGAAGCAGTTCCAGAAGTTCTCTTTCATGAGTGGCTTTAGTTGCACTGTCCTGGCTGCCTCAATGTCCAGAACTGATTCAAAACGCTTACCTTTCATGGTAATTTTGACTTTGTGGGATACCTGGAAGTCACATGGTACCAGATATGCTGAATAAAGTGGATGATGAAACATTGTAATGTTTTTATTTGACACAAATTGACATACCAGAAGCAATGTCTGACATAGAGGATTGTCATGATAGAGGATGAAAATAGACACTCAAGAAAGAGGACTTCCAGAACTGTTTTAGAAAGTAATACAAATGATGGGATAATTGTGTTCAAAGCCAGAAAGAGTGTTTTGAGAGACACTAATGGCTATATGTTTTTACTGTAATGGTTTTACTTATATATTCACTGCTATTTTTTGATCACATCTCATATATATAATAACACAGACACATAGGATGCATACATAAATAACACACATATAACATGCAAATAAAACACACATAGGATAACATACAAAACAATATGTAGGATTTTTATCTGTTTGTTTCACAGGTACACATAATAGATAATAAATATGTGCATTGAATGAATTATTGAATGAGCATATAAAAGAATATCCTCCAAAATACAGCTTATAGCATGTCAGATGTATCTTGCTAAAAATAATTACCCCTTTCCTTCTACTAACAGTACTCTATATTAAAGAATAGAAGTGATTGTGGCTTCTAACTTGCACAGAATCAAAGTTGTTGGTATTTGTCAAGAACAGGAAGCGTTCCCCAGCACAAAAGGAAAAAAAAAACACAAGAAAACAAAACAAAACAACAAAACAAATAAGAAAAAATTAAGTCATCATACCATAAAAAGACCTACACTTCCATGATCTGTTTCTTTGTTTAAAATATACATAAGATAGTCTATTTTCTGCTTTTCCCATGGATTGCTCTTTCCAAAAATATCTGGGTATTTATTTATTTCATTATTTATTTACTGCTGTATTTGGGGGTTGAATTCATGGCCTTATACATGTTAGGCAAGTGCTCTATCACTGAGCTGGCCACCCTGACCCCTGGCCTTTTATTTTTTTATTTTGAGACAGGATCTTGCTAAACTATACAGGCTGCCTCTGTCCTCAAGCTTGTGATCCTCCTGCACCTGTTTCCTGAGTAGCTGGGATTATAGGTCACCAATGTGCCCAGCTATCTAGCTATATATTTATTTATTTATTGGGGTATAGAAGGTCAAACCCAGGGCCTTGTGCATTGGCAAGCGCTCTACCACTGTGCTGCACCCCCAGCCCAACTTTTTACTTTTTATTTTGAGATAGGATCTCACTAAGTTATGCAGGCTACCTCTGGCTTCGGACTTATGATGCTCTTGCCTCTGTCTTCTGAGTAGCTAGGATGGCAAGTGTGCACCACCACACACAGTTCATATGCTTACTCTTCATGATATCATAAATCAACACCAGAAAGTAGAGACTGATAAGCTAATACTTACTCACCCTTATGTTTAATCTGTGCAAACCAAAAGTCAAATTAACCCACAGGAGAAAATTGTCTTGCCCCAACATAAGCTCCAACATATGAAATTCAGATTTTCCCAGATAATTCTATGGAAAGATATTTAAAGAAAGATTACTGGAATTATAGAATATTTTGTATACTATGGGATTGTAATATCTATACATGTGTATATACCTGATTATCTATATTTATATAAAATTTACATAAAAGAAAAGCACTCTTCAACACTAGGTTGATATGTATTTGTGGAATCAATATTTGACTAAGGGGCAGGTTCCCAAGCAGGAAGTATGGGGGGTTCTTTCATTATTCATTGTTATCCCTGGATGCAAGATACTTGGTAACAGGACAAAATTGTTTTGTTTTGTTGATCCCTGCACATAGGTTTAACTTTATTTGCTGTCCAGAGTTAGCAGCCTATTTAATGAAGTTGGTTAAAGTCCAGAAATTCATACTAAAACACTATAAGCACATGTGTCTTTGGAGATTTTTAATAAAGACCATTTAAAAAATATTTTAATAAAGACATTCTTAAGAAAAGCTCAGTATTAATGAACCAAACACTGATTCTACGATGTGTGGTGAGGTTAAGGAGAGAGAGAGATAGAAGTAGGGTGTTCATAACAATAACAATGACTTCTTGAAAGCTCATCTGTTGTTCTTTTACATAAATTACAATGAGAAGGTATATTAATTCAGGGCAAGTGCAAGTATAATAGAAAAGAATTATGAAGGAGGATTTAGTAACTGATAAGAGTTATAAAACTCTAATCATTTTTAAGTCAGAATATGGAAATTTAAGGATCCTAGAATCAATATTTTATAATTTTTTGTATAACAAAGCCAAGGAAAAAGTTATTTCTTACATTAAATCCTTATTTAATTACAAAAGAAAATAACATTCTCTTCTAACACTGCCAAATATTTGCATAGTGTAGCTCAAAAAGAAATAGAAAGAAATGGTCATTCAGTGGCTAACCCTCATAAACCAAGAAAGGGTAGCAACATCTCTAATACCTAGGCCAAGAAGGCCTTCAATAGCCTTTCTTCTGCCATTTAGGGCTCATTACTGGACTAACTCACCTTCTGCAAACTCCTGTACCATGAATCAAGATAGTAACCTTGGCATTGTTTCAGCTCCTCCTGATGTTCCTGCATCACTGTATCCATAGCAACAGTTCCCACAGGGAAGTTCAGAGCATTATTATAAGGGTAATAATAGGATACAAAAGCTGGGGATCCAACACATAGATGCTTCAGATCACCTCCAGTTCTCCCACCAGGAGATTTCTCTGACTCTTCCATCCATACAATGTTTAGAGATGCAATGTTTTCCTCAAAATTCTACAATTCTGCAAACCAGGTGACTTTATTTTTATTTTATACTGGAGATAAACAGAAATGAGGAGTAATCGGCCCTTCACTGAAATTACCTATATAGGTTCAAATCTCTCATCTTGTCTTCATTCTATACTTCCATTCCAAATACCATCCTAACATGTTTGGGGATTTTTTACTCCCTTAAACAACAGTCATAGCAAATTACTTGACTTTTCAAATATAGTCATACATCAGTTAATGACAGAGATATAAGAAGTGATCTAAGAAACACATCACTAGATAATTTCTTTTCAGTTCCTCATACCCTGTACTTACACCTAGGCTCTCATATACATAGATGGTTATGGTATAGCCTGGTCTGCAGCCTTACCACTGTGGTGTCCAATCCCATCTGATTTCAGAAGCTAAGCAGGGTCGGCCCTGGCTAGTACTTGGATGAGAGACCTCCTGGGAATACCAGATGCTGTAGGCTTGGGAGATGGACCCAACTACCCACTCCCAAAAATCAATCCACCATTGAAAACCCTATGAACAGCAGAGAAGCACTGACAATAGTGTTTTCCCTGTTGTGCACAGAGTCTCTATGAGTTGGATACTGACTTGACAGCACCTAACAACAACAACAACAATAACAACAATAGAATACATATGTAATTATACAGGGGTTTTTATTGGAGTGACTTACACTGTAAGAGGCTAGGTAGTTCAACAATGGCCCTCCACATGCTGGAGAAACAGAGTGCCTGGAAGCTGCTCTGTCCAACAAGTTGGAAGCCTCAGAACAAAGGAGATGAACAATGCAGCCCCAGTCTGAGACTGAGGGCCTAGCTTCCCCTAGAGAGTGGCTGGGGTGAGTCTTCATTGAAAGGCTGGGGAAGGTGGAGTCTGAGGTCCATGGACAATGGCAGCAGTGAGAGTTGCACTTGTTCAGAAAGAGTAAATTTTGCATGTGCTGGGCAAATTTATTTTCTTCTACTTTTACTCCATTTGAGCCCCCAGCCTATGCCATGGTGCAGTCCACATACACGGTGGATGTCCCCCTCAGTTGCTGTGCCACATGTCAATCCTCTCTGGAAATGGCCTCAGAGGCAACCCTAGAGGTGTGCTGTTCTTGTCCTAGGCATTTCTTAATGCAGCTACGTTGACAATCAAAACTAACAATCACATGTCTACAGAGCATTTACTATGGACAGAGCTCACAGGACTAGAAATTGAGGTGACTTTGGCTGAGTCAAAGTCCTGGACATTTCTGTAAAGTACCTTAGACTGTCCTCCATGTGTCTCTCACCTTGTCTTGCTGTGGGGGCTTGTATGTTGCTATGATGCTGAAAGCTATGCCACTGATATTTCAGATAGCAGGAAGGCCACACATGGTGGACATGTTTCAGCTGAGCTTCCAGACTAAGGAGACTAGGGAGAAGGACTGGGAAGCCCACTCCTGAAACAATTAGCCATTAAAAACTCTATGAATAGCAGAGAAGCACTGTCAAACATAGGGTCAGAAAATGAGCCCCCCAGCCAGAAGGCATTTAAGAAATGACTAGGGGAAAAGTTACCTCCTCAAAGTAGATTTGACCTTAATGACCAGAATGGAATAAACCCTCTTTGACCTACTCTTGTTGTTGTGGCATGACTCAAAATGAGAAGGAACATAGTGGCTACAACAAATCTTGTGCATGGCACAATGTTGGGTAGTGTTTCGTTCTGTTGTATATACAGTTGCTATGAGTAGATTTGACTCTACAGCACTGAACAACAACCATGTGGTTGTTGTTGCTAGGTGCCATTGAGTTGGGTCTCATTCCTAGTGACCATCATAAGGATTTCAATGGTTGTTTTAGGAATACTCTGGGAGTGGATTGCCACATTCATCTCCCATCTTTGCAGTGCTGAGGATCAAACACAGGCCCTCAGAGAGTGCAGAGCAGCACTCTACCAACTGAGCTAAACTCCAGCCCCTACAACAACCATAGATTATATAAATACTTTACAATTAAACTACACAAAATTTATTAAAAATATTTTTTCTTTAATAATAAGTTCACCTTAGTCCACTCTAATTTTTTTTTTTAATTTGATTTAAGTTCTTGACTCTTTGGTAAGAATACTTAGCTTAGAAAACAAACACAAAATCAAACACCACACAAAAATATTTTATATCCTTATTATATAAGCTTTCTAGTTTTTAAAGTTTTTATCTTTTCATTTTTTAAAAATGTTTTTGTTGAAAGCTAAGAAATAAACCCATATATTAGCCTAGGTCTAGACAGACTTAGAATCTTCCTATTACTGTCTTCCACTTTCACATCATGTCCCACAGGAAAGTCTTTGGGGATAATAGCACACTCAGAGCCCTCACCTCCTATGATAACAATGTCTTCCAGATACCTCCTCAAAGGCTTACCTGGGGCTTTTCTTAAGCAAGTGTTGCTGTTCAGAAATATGTCCATGGTAGTTTGCCAGGATTGTTTCTTTCATCATATATTTGCCTGGGAGCAGGTGATGCACCATGAACATTCCTGTCTACTAATGAAAATCTTTCCGTGCTAGGAAATATCCATGCTTTCAACTTCTCAAAGACCTTGTTGAGATCTGCAAAAGCTTCTGTTAAACCCTTCACTGTGAATTTTTTGGAGGTTTTCTTTCTCCTGCATCTTTTTTTCCTTTGGCTTTTTTGTCTGCTCTGCATTCACCAGGCAACAGGAATTTTTCAGCTCTGTTACAATCTTATATGAACTCTCCAATATATGTTGTTTTTGATCAAAATATGACTGCAATTACCTGGTACTTCTTATATTTTAATCACTGACATATCTATTTAGGATGTAATATTAAAAGTTGTGGTGATCTAAAGGGTGTGTATGGGTAAATTTTATAGACATTTTGAGCAAAAAGAAGTGAGATACAAATGGTACAAAGTATAACTTCATATCTATGAAGTTCTAGAATAGGAAAAATAACATATGGTGGGAAAAATCAGAAAAGGGAATAAAGGAGCATTTTAGGATAAAGAATACATTCTGTCTTGATAGGATGTGGGTTGCATATGTGCATTCATTTCTTAAACTTTATGAAATTATATACATAAGATTTGTGCACTTTGTGTAAATATCATCACAAAAGAACTGATAATAAATAGTTAACTCAACTAAAATTTTACCATTCACAGTGAAATTTTATATAAGCATAAAAAAGACAAAGAATATAGCCTTACTTTAGTGATATTTCTTCCCCAAACACATAATTTGATTAATCAGATAACGATCAGAGACATTCTATGAAATAACTGCTTGTATTCCACAAAAATGTTAAAATCAAGAAAGATAAAGGCTGAGGAACTGTTTCACATCAAAGGAGAAAAGATTTGACAACTAAATGCAATGTGTGATCTGGAAAGGAATTCTGTTCTGGAGAATAATTGCAATTAAGGACAGTCCTAGGAGAAGCAAAACAAATTTGAATATAAACTGGATTAAATAATAGTACCATATTGGTGTTCAATGTATTCATTATGATTAGCTAAGTGAATGTCATTTTTCTTGGGAAAAGTGCACTGAAGTAAATATAGATAAAGGGGCCTGGTATCTCCAACTTATTCAGATAAAAATAATATTGAGAAGGCTAGATAAAGAGAGGAACAGGGTGATAAAGCAACTGGGACATTATATAAACCACTGATGAATCTAGAGTTCCTCATACTGTTATTATAGCTTCTCTGTACATTAAAAATTATAGGAGAATAAAAAGTTATGAGAAAAAGCACTTTACTTATTTGTGGCTAGTGGAAGCCTGCATTAGACAGTTTGAAGGTATATGACAAGCTTGTAAGTTTTCTTTTTCTCTGAAGTTCTGCACTCAAGTCCAAAAGAGAAAATTTCTGGCAGTTAGATTTGTTCTGTCCAGTACCTAAACCTCTGATTATCACTAATTCAAACTGAATATACTTCACCCAGACTAAATAACTATGATATTTCCCCTACTCTGCCTTTTAAAAATAGGACTGAATGAATGCTTTGAGAAGAAATGCATGTCCTTTTGATCTTCATTTTTCCTGGAGGCTGATACCTTCAATGTCTTTCTCCATACATTACTCCTAATTGTTTATCTGACAGGTTAGACAGTGAGACTGTGGCTTCCACTATTCCTTAGTTTTCTATTCAGCATAATTAAAATGTTGCACACATGTAGATCTCCTCAGGATCTGCTTGTTTTGTTTCTTCCTTTATAATGCAGGCTTCCTGGCATGACTGTCCTAGCAGGGGTGAGACCTGTATCTCTGAGAGGGTTTAATTCAGGAGAAAAAGTAGTAGAAATTGAATTTTGCCTTAAATCCAACCCACAGTCTCCGATCCAGTCTTGCCAGGAATAAAGCTGATATTTTTATCTTCAACTGTCTGATTCTTGTATCTCTAAAATTGGTTCCCCATGAGGGGAAAAGGGTGTGATTAATTATCACCCTCCAACTGCAGCAACTGCCAGGCGGTCTCTGCAGGGTAGCTAGAAAGGCAGAGAAAAACAGCCTACGGGAAAGGCAGTGATATAGAGTCAAAAAGCATGGATGAAATATGGAATTCTAATGACTTTTTAATTTCTTATTCTAGTTCCTTCAATTCCAGTTACTTTTCTCTCTCCCATTGGAATCCAAAAGGATATATGTGATTTTTTAGAATTGATATTACTTTGGGACCCAGATCAGAAGCCAAAATTTGTGAACCAATTCTAAGCATTATTCTTCCTTCCAGTATGGAAAGTTACTAAAATTATATTTCAGTAAATTCTACAATAGTGGATATTTTACTTATTGGTCATAGGAAAACTCAGTCTTATATTTTTCTAAGAGCCATTTCGACCCCAAGACCAAGGGGAAGGATATAATTATAGGCTTGTATGCCAACATGGGCCAGTAGCCACAGGCCCGTGGCATCCAATCCCATCAGATCTCAGAAGCTAAGCAGGGTCGGGCCTGGTTAGTACTTGGATGGGAGACCACCTGGGAACACCAGGTACTGCAGGCCTGGGGGACGGACCTGGCAACCCACTCCCAAAAATCAGTCTGCCATTGAAAACCCTATGAACAGCAAAGAAGCACTGACAATACTGTTTTGCCTGTTGTACATAGGGTGGCTATGATACTGGATACCGACTCGACAGCACCTAACAACAACAACTTACCAACATGGATGTCCTCAGCATAAGCGTTAGACATGAAGAAGAGATGAAAGAGGAACAGCAAGAAAGAATTAGTACCATCTGGACTACCACAGGTAAAATCAGAACATGATTTTTGTCTTACAGTGTCCTGAGTTCTAAATGTTGAGGTAGAAGAAATGCAATTTAAATACATGGTAAACTGTCCTCACTGGATGATGATCCTGGGGGTAATTTCAGTAGAGAGATAAAACGATTGGAATTGAATTAAGAATATTGATGTTAGTAGGGTCTAGCATTATCACAAACCCTGTGAGGTATCTGAGAAGTGGCCTCATTTATAAATAAATTTACAACTGGATACAGAAAGGAACTTAGGAGATGTGTTTATTTAGAACTAAAGGAAGAAAGCAAAAGCCAGAAGAAATAGGGTTGAGGTGAGCAGGTTGGGTCTTAGGCTGGCATACAGAGAGGAGAGGAGGAGCAGCCTGGGGAATTAGATCAGCCTGAGGAAAGAAAGATGGATAGGGAACAGAGAGAAAGGTATGCTTTCTGACACAGATATCAGACAATATTCAGGTCCAGCAGGGAAGATCCGTGAACAGCAGACTTTATGTGTCTGAGTTGGAGGTCAGGAATCATTTAGGTCCATCAATGAGGCTGTGACCATCTCCAAACATCTGTGTAAAACTGCAGATGGCTTCAGATGTATGCAAACGTTGGTGGATTGCTTTGAACATTGCTGTAAGCTGCAGAAAACTGGACCTACAAACAATGGACATTGTAGATTTCTGTGGATTTTTGGACTCTGCTGGGAATGGTGGAAGATCAGGACATCTGGACACTTCATCAAGAACTGTGACAATGCTGAGAATTCTGGAGCTGGCCTATTCTGGACACTGAACTGAGGAGAGGGGATTTGGGGGATTTTTAACTCCCTATCTCATTAAGTCTCCACTTGTCTCTCAGTTTGTCATACTTTGGAGGCTTGCATGTTGTAGGTTGTTGAAATCTATTCCACTGCTATCTCACATATCAGCAGGGTCACCCATGGTGAATAAGTTTCAGCGAAGCTTCCAGTCTAAGACAGGCTAAGGGAGGAAGACCCAGTAAATTTTGCTAAAGATCATTGAAAAGTGTATCAGCAGTATATTGACAGGGAATTTCCCAAAAATCAAGTGGATTCAGAAGAGAGTGTGGAACCAGGGACATCATTGCTAATGTCAGCTGGATATTGGCTGAAAGCAGAAACTACCAGGAAGTTGTCTATCTATATTTTATTGACTATGTAAAGGCATTTGACTGTGTGAGTCATAACAAATTACAGATAACATTGAAAAGAATGGAGATACCAGAACACTTAGTTGTACCCATGAGGAAACTGTACATGGACCAGGAGGAAGTTTTTCAACCAGAACAAGAAAATACTGCTTGGTTTAAAGTTAGGAAAGGTGTGTATCAGGGTTGTGCCCTTTACTGTACCTCTTCAATCTCTATCTGAGTCAGTAATCTGAGAAGCTGGACTTTATGAAAAAGAACATGACATCAGGATTGGAGGAAGATTTATTAAGAACTTGTATTAGGCAGATGACACAACTGTTCTTGCTGGAAGTGAAGAGAATTTAAAATATTTACTGATGCATACCAAAGAGCACAGCCTTCAGTATGGATTTCACATCAACATCAAGGAAATAAAAATCCTTACAACTGGGTCAGTAAGCAACTTCATGATAAATGGAGAAAAGATTCAGATTGTCCAAGATTTTGTTTTACTTAGTCTACAATCAATACCTATAGAAGCAGCAGTGAAGAAATCTAAGACATGTTGCATTGGGAAAAGCTGTTGCAAAAGACCTCTTTAATATGTTGAAAAGTAAAGATGTCACACTGAAGATGAAAGTGCACCTGACTCATGCCAAGGTATTTTCAGTTGCATCATATGCTTGTAAAATCTAGACATTGAATAAGGGAAATAGGAGAATTGACGGTTTTGAGTTACGGTGCTAAAGATGAATATTGAATATACTATGGACTGCCAAAAGAACCAACAGATCTGTCCAAGAAGAAGTGCAACCAGAGTGCTCCTTGGAAGCAAGGAAAATTAGACTATGTTTTACATATTTTGGATATGTCATCAGAAAGGACCAATTCATGGATAAGGACATTATGTTTAGGAGAGTGGCAGGTCAACAAAAAGAAAAGAAGACCTTCAACTAAATGGATTGACAAAGTGGCTGCAACAATAATCTTAAAGATAAAAAAGATAGTATACATGGCAGTGTTTCATTCTGTTGTACATACTGTCACTGTGAGTCAGACTTGAATCAATGGCACCTAACAACAACAACAATTTCATTAAGGGGACAGATATTCCTCCCTTCTTTTTGACCTTGTTTATAGGTGTGTCAGATTTCTCTTACCCTTTGCCTAGGTTGACCTGTCTGGGAAGTAAGACAGGTCTTTCTCTATATCACAGGAGGAGTCCTACTTCAAATGAAGGTCTTATCCATAGGCTGGACATGGAGGCCCCTGTGGTCTTCACATGCCAACACAGTACTGGTTACAAATTAGACCATTTGTAAAGGTGCTACAAGTCACAGACTAGGTTATATGAAAGAGGGTATTATCTCCTAGCAACCATGCAATTTGAAAGGATATTCTTTCTCAGGGAAGCACTGACCACCAGACCAAGTCCTTTGTCTTAGAGGAAGCTTATTGATATTCATATTACAGGTGGCTAGGGAGCAAATGTAGGTTGTAGGTGGTTGGGAAATAGGTGGCTGCAGATGCCTCTTAATTCCCTTTCCTCCTGCCTATTACCTCTAACATTAAAATATGAGATTGATGAAATCCAGCTATATTTAACAATATCTTGACTCAAGTCTGAGACCTCCCTAGCAGAGTTAAAGGACATAAAATCATATGAACTGACCAAATTAGCCTTGTCAAGTTTTTGAATGAAAAGTTAATATTCTGGTGTTTTTTTTCTTGTTGTTGTTAGGTGCCCTCCAGTCCTGTCCGACTCAAAGTGACCCTCATAGAGTTTTCAATGGCTGATTGTTTTGTGATTGCCTTTGGAGTGGACTGCCAGGTCCTTCTCCCATTTTTGCAGTGCTGGGAACTGAACCCAGGTCCTCAGAGACTGCAGAGTGGCACTCTACCAACTGAGCTAAATCCTAGCCCTTTTTTCTTATAATGAAACATATTCTACCTTGTTTCCCTTTCAGAATCATGTGCACTGGTTTTCCAAATGATACTGATCACCGACAACGTTGTCTAGAACAAGAAAGAGAATGTTTTCAACTGACAAAAATCATTTCAATGGAAACAAGTTAGGCAGGGAAGGGAGTGAGAATACTGTTATCTTACAATATAAGAGACATTGGACTTAAGAATCAACATACATCCAGTTTCTGATCTAGTATGTAAGGAATTCAGCAGTTACCACTGTGTCCTAGCAACTACAAATCTGAGCCAATTGAAATATCAACAACTCTTCCTAGGCCCATTACCAAAGTGAGGTTGCAGGGCACACTGTTGCCTGCTAAACTGGAAAAAATATAGGCAGACACAGAAACTCACAAGTTACTGCAGCAAAAACCATAGCAGAAGTCTCCATAGTAATCAGTGCCAGTAGAGGAAAAGCTGAACTATAATTGATGAGTTATTGGTGGCTTAGTACCTGCAACTCTGAGAGTTAAAAACTCCAATGAAACCCACTCAAACAGGTACCCCACATTTTTCTGTATTTTACCTGCTAGACATTTACTAGGTCTTCCTTCCTTTTGACTTACAGCAGAGGGAAGAGGAAAGAAACCATTTTGAAATATAGGCATTTTTTACATAATGAAATTTTGGTTATTCTTTTCACAAGATTGTAGTGGAACTGAAAAATTCCTATTGCCTAGAAACATTGTAGTCTCTGTAATTTTGCTGTGCAACACATTTTATTAGTGTTTGTGGTGATGCTGGTTTAAATAAATGTATTTTACTGCCAGTTTTATAAAAGTATAGCACAATCCAGGTGCCATTGTTACCAGAGATTTGCAGGGAGTGGAGAGAGGCAGGTCCAGAGCACTGATCTAGGAATTTGGCAGTAAACTCTGGTCTTTGTATCTGGCATATAAATGAATTTATGCCCAACACAGAAGTTACTGTCCAAAGTATTGTTGTTGTTGTTAGGTGCCGTTGAATAGCGACCCTCTGTACAACAGGGGAAACACTATTGTCAGTGCTTCTCTGCTGTGCATAGGTTGCCAGGTCCTTCTCCCAAGCCTGCAGCACCTGGTGTTCCAGGTGGTCTCCCATCCAGGTACTAACCAGGCCCGGCCCTGCTTAGCTTCCAAGATCTGACAGGGTCGGATTCCACAGGGCTACAGCTGCAGGCATCGAAAGTATAGGATAAGTTTATTTAAGAAAGTGTTGCCAGAGACTCGTGGAGAGTGGAGAGAGGCAGGTCCTGGAAATTGGCAGCAAAACGCTAGTCCTTGTATCCAGCACATACAATAATTTATACCTGACACAGAAGTTATAATAGAGAGTATAGAATAGGTTTATTAAAGATAATGTATCTTTAAGGAATTACAGGAAAAACTGAGGCCCCTGAAGAAGCTTAAATAAATTTATAAAGGAACTTGAAAAAATCTGGCTTCCCTGGGTGAATCAGCATAAGGATGTTTCTGTTCCCCAAGAGAAAGTAAAGAAGTCAGAGATTACAAGAAAGTTAAGCAGGCTTTTACAAGGGAAAGTGCCTTGGGTAAATAGAGACAATGGTAGGACCAAAAGAAGAAAGAGACATACATATGGTTGCTGGAGAAAGAAGAAAAGAGAGAAAGTAGAGAAATAGTTTGTGGAAGATAGGAAGAAGAGAGAGTGGACACATGTTCCATGTAGTTGTGTACAAAACAGGGTATTTCCAATGTGCTACAGCCCCAGGTCCCCAGCTCTGAGCACCTAGTGTGATATGGGCCTAGGATTTTTGTTTTATAAATGGCTGGAAGGCTTGGGTAGGGTGTGAAATTCATTCAAAAATGGCCTTCCAATGTCCTCAGACACGTATGTGGCTTTATCATCATAGCAGAATGGCAAGAACCATATTTGAATCACCTTTTTCTCCATGTCTCCTGCTAATGCCTAAGCTAACCTGCCTGTCACCATGGCACATGCCTGTAATCTCAGTGACTTGAGAGTTTGAGGTAGGAAGATTGCTGAGTATGAGGCCCAAAGCAACCTGAGCTACTTTGTAAGACCCTAACTTAGAATTTAAAAGGGGCTGAGGGTGCAGCTCAGTTGGTACAGCACTTGTCTAGCATGCGTGAGGCCCTGGGTTCCACCCCCTATACTAAAAAAAAAAAAAAAGTATAGCACAAAAAATTAGGTGAAGAATAGAATACTTGATAATAAGTGACTATGTTATTATTTTATATTTTTACCAAAAACTGTTTATCATTATTATTTTGGAATGTATGCCTTCTATTTATTAAAAAATGCTTAATGCAAAACAGTATGTTGTATTCTGCTGGTAGCAGCTTCTTCAATGTTTTGTTTATTGTGTCTCTTGATTGCTTCAAGTATCTATGTTCAGTGATTGACCTATCCTGTTAAGTTTGTGTAAGTGTACTCTAAGATGTTCACATAATGATGAAAATGTCTATAACCCATTTATCAGAATGTAGTCTCAATAGGGATGCAGGGATATGCTGTGGCCTACTATAAAATCCCTTGTGAGAAACTATTTTACTAGAGCCTAACCAGATAGTTTGGATTGTGACTGAACATCAACAAAACAAAAGTCCCCACAACAGAGTCAGTATGCAACTTCACAATATATGGAGAAAAGACAGCTTGTCCATGATTTTGCTTTGCTTGGCTCTATAATCAATACCCATGGAAGCAGGAGTCAAGAAATCAAAAGAGCATTGCTTTGGGAAAAGCTATAGCAAAAGATCTCTTTAGAGTATTGAAAAGTAAAGATGTCCCATTGAAGATGAAGGTGTGCCTGACTCATGCCATGGTGTTTTCAGTCATATCATATGGTTGTGAAAGCTGGACATTGAACAACGGAGACAGGAGAAGAATTGATGCTTTTGAATTATGGTACTGGTGACAACTATTGAATATACCATGGACTGCCAAAAGAACCAACAATCTGTCCTAGAAGAAGTGCAACCAGAGTGCTCCTTGGACGCAAGGATGGCTAGACTACGTCTTACATACTTCAGACATGTAGTCAGGAGAGACCAATCCCTAGAGAGAAACATCATGTTTGGGAGAGTGGCATGTCAGTGAAAAAAAAAGAAAACCCTCCACCAGATGGATTGACACAGTATCTGCAACAATAGACTTAAACATAAATAAGATCATGTGCCTGGCACAGAATCGGGATGTATTTCAATCTGCTGTACATAGGGTCGCTATGAGTTGGACTTGACAGCACCTAACAACAACAATAACCACTAAATAGAGTTAAGTCAGTGTCTAACTTATCTGTGAGAAGGCTGTAGCTGGATGTAGCCATCTTGTTCCACCTAACACAGGAACTGAGAAGCACTGGTGAAGTTCACAGGACAGAGGTACCAACTAATTAAAGACTACAACCTAATCCTAGGATTACAAGCCAAGCATGGTGGCACACACTTGTGATCCCATCAACTTGGGGGGCAGAGGCAGGAGTATCACAAGTTTGAGACCAGAGGGAGTCTATGTAAATTAACCAGACCCTGTCTCAAAAAGTAAAAATATGAGCAGAGCGTGCAGCTCAGTGGTACAGTACTTGGAAAACATGCAGGCGCAAGGCCCTGGGTTCAACTCACAGTACCACAAAAAAAAAAAAAAAAAAAATCCTAAGATTACAGAATGCTTCCCCTCCCCCCATATTTGACCACCACATTGCTGAAGGCCTATTTACTACAGTCCTTACATCCAGTAATTATGTCCACCTTTTAACAAAGCAATCACAAGGCATACTATAGCAGAAAGCACAGTATAAAGAGACTGAACAGATATTAGAACTAGAATCAAATACACTAAGAATGTTGGAATTATCAAACTAGGGATTAAAAAAACTATGATTAACATGCTAAAATGGAAAAATAGCAGATTTTAATGGAAAAATAGACAGCATGTAATAACATATGGATAATGTAAGCAGAGATATGGAAGTTACAAGAATCAAAATAGAAATGCTAGAGATCAAAAACAACCTATTAGAAATGAAGAATGCTTTTGGCTCAATAGTAGACTAATCACGGCAGAGGAAGGAAACTCTGAGCTTGAGTATATGACAATAGAAACTTCCAAAAATGAAAAGTAGGCGGAAAAAGACTGAAAAAAAAAACCCAGAATATTTAACAACTATCAAATAACTCAAAAAGTTTGGGCACCCTTTATGACAATAGGTTAAGCTCTGTTGTAGAAAACTAGGAATGAAGAGCAATATAAATCCAAAGTAAGTAGAAGAAAGAAATGCAAAAAACTTAGAGCAAAAATCAATGAAACTGGGAACAAAAAAACCAACAGAGAAAATAAATAAGACTAAAAACTGATTAATTGAAAAGACCAATGCAATTGATAAACTTCTAGCTAGAAAGGAGAGAGAGGAGAAAGGGGGGGGAGAGAGAGACAGGGAGAGAGAGGAGAGAAATTGCTCCATCAGAAATGAAACAGAGGATCACTACAGACCTGTGAAAATTAAAAGACTATAAAGAAAAAGTATCAACAACTATATATTCATAAGTCTGATAACATATGAAATGTACCAATTTTTAAAACAACATAGTCCCCCAAAGTTCACACAAAAATAAATAGATAATCTGAAGAAGTGTATATCTACTAAAGAAATTAAATCAATTAATAAACTTCCAAAACAAAAAGGACAAGACACAGATGGGTTCACTGAAAATATTCTACAAAACATGTAAAGAAGAAATTACACCAATTCTCTGCAACTACTTCCAGAAGACAGAAACAGAAAAGATACTTCCAAACTCATTCTACAAGGTCACATTACTCTAATACCCAAACCAGACAAATAAATTATAAGAAAATGAAACCACAAATCAATATCTCTCATGATTATAAAGGTGCACAAATCCTCAACAAGATATTAGCAAATCAAACTCAACAATACATAAATAGAATTATATACCACAACCGTGTGAAATTTATCTCAAGTATGAAAGTTGATTGATCAACTGATTGATTAAAATCAATTGATTAAAATCAATCAATTGATTATTAATCAATTGATTCAATTGATTCAATTGATTAAAAATCAACTAATGTAATTCATCACACAACAGGACAAAGAATAATAATTATATAATCATATCAGTAGACACAGAAAAGCATTTTGCAAAATCCAACATTAGTTCGTGGTAAAAAATCACAGAAAACTATGAATAACAGACAAGTTCCTCAACTTGATAAACAACAACAACATCAACAAAATCCCCATAGCTACCATAATACATAATGGTGAGAAACTCAAAGCTTTCCCGTAAAGATAAGGAACAAGATCAGGATGTCTCCTGTCATCACTAATTTTCAACATCATGCAGAGAAGTTCTAGCTAATGTAATTAAATAAAAAAAGAAAAGAAATGGCTCATAGGTTGAGTAGGAAGAAATGAAACTGTCCATGCTCACAGATGACAGGATTGTCTTTGTAGAAAATATGAGATAACTGAGAAAAAGAAAATTTCTGGAATGACAGATTGTTAACAAAGTTATGGGTACAAAGTCAATACAAAAAATTTAATGTTGTTGTTATTAGGTGCTATAGTAGCCAGCCTTGCAACTGTGGAATGAAGCTCACGTGATCATAGTGTATGACTTTTTTTATATGTTGCTGTATACAGCCTGCCAGAATTTTATTGAGGACTTATGCATCAATGTTCATCAGGAAAATTGGTCTATAGTTCTCTTCCTTGTAGTGGCCTTATCTGATTTTGGTATCAAGGTGACAGTGGCTTCATAGAATGAATTTGGAAATATATCGTCCCTTTCTATTTTATGAAACAATTTAAGGAGAGTAGGTATTCGTTCTTCTATGAAAGTTGATAGAATTCAGCTGTGAACCCATCAGGACTCTCACTGTTCTTTGTCAGGAGGTTTTTTATTAGTGTCTCCATTTCATTGGTTGATATGTTGTTGTTAGGTGCCATCAAGTTAGTGCCCAACTCATAGTGACCCTATGTACAACAGGGGAAACATTATTGTCAGGGCTTCTCTGCTATTCATAGGGTTTTCAATGGCTGATTGCTTTTTGGGAGTGGGTTGCTGAGTCCTTCTCCCAAGCCTACAGCCCCTGGTATTCCCAGATGGTCTCCCATCCAAGTACTAACCAGGCCTGACCCTGCTTAGCTTCTGAGATCTGACAGGATTAGTTGTCATAGTGCTATAGCTGCAGGCATTGATTGATAATAGGTCTATTTAATTTGCTTATATCCTCAGGATTTAGTTTGGGTAAGTCATACATGTTAAGGAACTTACCCATTTCTTCTGTATTTTCATTTTTGGAGGAATACGATTTCTGGAAGTATTCTCTGATGATCTTTTGTATTTCATTGCTATCTATTATTATGTCCCTTTCTCATTTCTGATTTCATTAATCTGGGCCTTTTCTCTCTTTCTTTTAATAAGTCTGACTAGGGAAGTGCCAATTTTGTTAATCTTTTCAAAGAACCAGTTCTTAGTTTCATTAATTTTTTGTATTTTCCTTTTAGTCTTTATTTTGTTAATTCCTGCTTGATGTTTATTATTTCTTTCTATGTACTCCTTTTGGGGTTGGCTTGTTGTTGGCTTTCTAGTGCTTTGAGGTGTCTCACTAAATTATTTAACTGGGACTTCCCTAACATTGATGAAGGCACTTGTGGCTATGAACTTCCCTCTTAATACTGCCTTTTCTGTATCCTATATGTTTTGGTAGGATGTGTTTTCATCATCACTTGATTACAGGAGATTTTTAATTTTTTTCTGATTTCTTTGATGACCCATTGGTCACTCAGAAGTGTGTTATTTAGCCTCCGTGTATTTTTAACATTCCTGAAGTTTTTCTTGCTTTGGAGATCTAGTTTTAGTCCTTTGTGATCTAATAAGGTACAGTGGATTATTTCAGTTTTTTTTTTTATTTATTGAGGCCATTTTTATAGGCTAGAATGTGGTCTACTTAACTACTAACTCTACTAATGTTATATCCTCTTGGTTGACTGTTCCTTTTACTAATAATTGTGATCATCTGTCTCTTCTTATTACTTTGGGATTGAAGTCCATATTGTCAGAAATTAGTATAGTTACATCTGCTTATTTATGGTTTCCACATGCTTGGTATATTGTTTTTCAGTCTTTAATTTTCAGATTTATATGGTCTCCTGAATCACACACATATTGAGGGTTTTTAATTTTTTATTCTGTTGGCCGACTGGAACCTTTTCAATGTTGAGTAAAAACCATTTACATTTACAGTAACTATTGAGAGGAGCTTGGTATTCTGCATCATTATGATGTTTGTTTCTCCTCTTTGGTTCATAATTGGCTTGTTTTATTCATGAATTCTTCTTATGTCTTTTATTTGTTCTTTTAATATTGCATTTGGGTTTGTTTTATTTCTTCTGTATGTAGTATTTCTTTAAGAACCCTCTGCAAAGCTTGTTTGGTGGTTTTGAATTGCTTAAACTGGTCAATATCATGGAATGTCTTGACCTTTCCATCTATTTTAAATGAAAGCTTTGATGAGTAAAGCAATCTTGGTTAGCTGTTATTCTTTTTCAGGAATTGAATAATGTCTGACCATGCTTTGTTTGCCATTAGGGTTATTGTTGAGGAGTCAGCTGTTATTCCGATGGGGTTGGCTCTGTAGGTGACTTTCACATTTCTTTCTTGCAGGCTTTAAAATAGTTTCTTTGCTCTCTAGATTTAGCACTCCAATTATAATGTGTCATGGAGGGGATCTATTCTGTCTGCTCTATTTGGAATTCTGTATGCTTCTGTGGTTTTGGAGTACATTTCTTCCTTTATGTTTGGGAAATTTTTAGCTATTATTTCATTGAAAAGATTTCCTATGGCCCTAATTTCAGCTCCTTTGTGAGTTCCATATATTCATAAGTTGGGTCTCTTCATTTTATCAAAGCTCTCTTGAAAGTATTGATCATAATGCCTTATCTTTCTGTCTGTCTTGTTATCTGAATACATGAGTTCTTCAATTTTTTCTTTAGTGTCAAAAATTCCTTTTTTGCTTTGTTCAATTTGAATACCAAATATTCTATTAATATTTTAAGTTGGTTGACTGTGTTTTGTAATTCCACACTTTTTGTTTGTTTTTTCTGCAGGATCTTGATTTCTTTACTGAATTTTTCTTCTAAGTTACATGAGGTTTTATACAGCATCTCAATTGCTTTCATCTGCTTGGTTGTAGTGTCTTTGGGGTCTTTTAACAAACTTATAGCAGACTTCTAAGGTGTTTTTTTTTTTTTTTTTTTGACGTAGCTAATATTTGTGTAAGGCTGGGATTTAGCTCATTTGTTAGAGCGCTGTGCTGCAGTCTCTGAGGTCCCGAGTTCAATTCCCAGCACTGCAAAAAAATGGGAGAAGGGCCTGGCAATCCACTCCCAAGGCAATCCTGACACAGTCAGCCACTGAAAACCATATGAGGGCTGCTATGAGTCAGATACCGACTCAACGGCACCTAACAACAACAACAATATTTGGGTTTCCTTAAAATCAACTATTAAAGGATTATAGTCATTGGGGGAATCTCTTTTATCTTGGTTTTTAATATTTTGTGTGGTTTGGGGTGAGTTTTTTACCCATTGCTTACTCTTGATATTACTGCCTTATATGCTTAAGGTGGCCCTTGGTTTAATGCCTGCCTACTTTTGGGATCTTGGATTCTAGTGTCACTCAGAGCATTGAAAGCTTTCTGCTGATAAAGTAGTAGCTTCATGTAATTTTGCCTTTATAATTTTGGTTAATCTTATTTGAGGCCTGATATTCATTAAGAGATACCTATGATAAACAATTGTCAGAGATTGTGACTAATAGGAGTTGGGAGTAAATATAGAATATAGTATACATATTGATAGCAGGAGGGCTGGGATTTAGCTCAGTTGGTAGAGTGCTGCGCTGCAGTCTCTGAGATCCCAAGTTCAATTCCCAGCACCGCAAAAATGGGAGAAGGGCCTGGCAATCCGCTCCCAAGGCAATCCCAAAACAGTCAGCCATTGAAAACCCTATGAGGGTCGCTATGAGTCGGATACCAACTCTACGCCACCTAACAACAACAACATTGATAGCAGGAAGAAGAAGATATGATAGATCAGTGGGTGGAAAAGAAGGATAAGAACAGTATCAGGTAGAGATGAGGAAGAAGAGCAGGCAAAAAGGAGGGATGTTGGTGAATGAGTGAGAAAAGAGACAGTAAGATTTCTTCTCTACTTATTCCTTATATGTAACGTGTGTGTGTGTGTGTGTGTGTGTGTGTGTGTGTGTGTGTGTGTGTGTGTTTAGGTCATAGCGACCATCACAGGGTTTTCAATGGCTAGGTTTTAGGGGATTGCTTCAGAAGAGGATTGCCATGTCCTTCTCTTGTTTAGCTCAGTTGGTAGAATGCTGTTCTGCATGCTGTGGGGCCCTATGTTTGATCCTCAGCACTGCAAAAATAAGAGAAACTTGGGTACATAAGTACCTGGGTTAGTACCTGGGAACACCAGAAGCTGTAGGCTTGGGAGAAGGACCTGGCAACCCCCTCCCAAAAATCAATCTGCCATTGAAAACCCTATGAACAGCAGAGAAGCACTGACAATAGTGTTTCCCCTGTTGTACATCAGGTCACTATGAGTCGGATACCGACTCTACAGCACCTGACAACAACAACAACAATACTATTTGGATGAGTATAAACTTTTATAATAAGATATTACAGAGGACAATTGTAGTCTTATCTCAGCTTTAGTCTACAAACTGTTCTTCTATTTTGTTCGTAAAATATGATGAAAAATCTATAACACAAAGATGAATATTTGTAAATAGCAACAATTTAAAGTTGTTTTGCAGTGTTCAAAAATCTAGCAAACTGAATTGACAAGATAAAACTTAATTTGAATTGGATGCTAAATGAATTTATGCAGTATCAATGAATATTTGGTCATTTAAATTTAGTGAATCATACAATTCAGAGTGCACATATGCTTTTAATTTAAAATATAACTGGATTAACTTTTTAAAAAGTAAAATCTGAATAAGATTTCTGAAAGATTCACATGCTATTTCCATAGATCTATCAGACTTCGAATAAAACAAATTTTGAAGCTTCTAAGAGATTTTGTTTCTAGCTTTCAGATAAAAACAAATGGATCTGAGAATATTTCCATATTACAGCATCTGATAAAAGTCTGTTCTTATCATAAATACCTGTTTAATTCAAATAAATTCCATCTCGAAAATGAGCAGTAAGAGAAATCATGTAACGTATAGTACAATGGTGATAGTAAGTACATAAAAATAGAATTATAGAATCAAAATACACAATCTTTTAATTTTTTCTTTATTTTATGGTATTATATTTTTATTTACTCAATACTTTTTTGCTGCAATGAATCTTTATTGGGGAACAAATTAGTTTTATTTAATGCTAAAACTGTTGATTGTAGCTGAAGAAAGTATTTCTACATTATTATTTAAATGTTTCCATTCTCAAGGCTCATTCCTAATTGTTATACTTATTGGACTATGAATTCACAACAAAACAGAAAAGGATCACTATTCATCCAGAATAAATGGAACTATCCGCAGATAAGTTAGCTCATTAAGGACCCATTCCAATCTAAAGTAGTGATGAAAATAGTACAATTAAGATTTGATTTTTTTAATGTCTAAAAATGGGAATAAATCATATGTATCTTATCTGTAGGCTCTAGAATATTATTTTATTAAAAGAACTTAATAAACATGTATTAACAATGGACATAATATAAGCCTTATAGGTTTAAAATACTGGTTAACAATAAATCACTTTCTCTTTACAATACCTGTTTTGTTTGGGGTTATTTTAGTTAGCCACATAAACAACTCTTTCAGCTTCATGGTTTCTTAGTACCTTTACCTTCTTTTCTACAATTACCTCAAATTCCATAATACCTTAGCCACTCATTTTCATAGTTACGCTCTTAAGTGTATCATAACCAATAAGTAAAGTCATTCCATAATCAGAGTCTAAGCATTCCGCTCTTCAATATTTATCTCCTGTTGGTCTCCTGTCTCGTTCACTTCCACCAACCAGTGCACACAATCTATTGATTCCATCACCACTGCATTGTCCCCACTCTCATGTCCTCACTTGCCATGACACAGTTTAAAACTCCTAATCTATTACTGTCATGCTCACTTTGACATATAACCTTACCTGCTTGCTTTCTTTAACTCATTTATACTGGTTATGTTCAGCTTTCTAACAAATGTTACATAATACAGCTGAATACATCCGAAGTAATATCCATGCTGCATGTTCTCACTTAAATGGTAATCAGTAAGCACAAAAGGTTTTCCAGTATTAGCCCCCTCAAAATCACATTAACCCATCAATTCACCCTCATATTTCATTATTTCCTGGTTGCTTCTTCCTCTTTAAACAACCAACACTTCTTGCATCTTAACTCTCTACTGATGACCTTGCTTCCTATTTTCTTAAAAAAAGAATGAGAACATCCATAGCCTCCTATTTAACTCTTATTTGTATCCATGTGCTCTGATTTTTTTCTTTGTACTTTAACCAGATCACTACTATACTACTACATCAGATTCTGTCCTCTCTCAGCTACTCAAAAACATTTCTACATTTATATTCTCATTTCTCTCCATGACTTCTTCCTCCTTATGTCAGATTTTTCTTTATTCTGGCTGTTATCTATCGGAATATGCAAGCTAACATGATTAGACTTCCTGGATTAGAAAAAAAGGTTTTCCTAATCCTCTGTTGCCTGCAGGCATACCATTGTGGTGTCTGATCCTGTCAGATCTCAGAAGTTAAGTAGGGTAGGGCCTGGTTAGTATTTAGATGGGAGACTGCCTGGGAACACCAGGTGCTGTAGGCTTGGGAGAGGACCCTGCAACCTACTCCTAAACAACAGCTATTGAAAATCTTATGAATAGCAGAGCAGCACTGACAATGTTTTGTCTGTTGTACCTAGGGTCACTATGAGTCAGACGCTGACTTGATGGCACCTGACAACAACAACAACAATCCTATATTCCTCCTGCAACTACTAACTTCTTTCTGCTCCCAGAAAAAAATTCTTGAAAAAGTAATTGATGCTCATTTTTTTCCATTTTTTCTCCCATTCTTCTTTTAAGCTACTCCAGATGTTCGCTCCCAGTGACAGAGAAACTGCCAGTGACCTTTTCATTGATAAATCTAATGAGCAATCTTCTTGATATACTATTTTCATTTAGCTTCTAGAACTAAAGTATCCTGTTCTTAATTGCAAAGAACTGTGTTATTTGCCTAGAAAATATTGAATCATATAGGACTCACTGTGGATAATCTGATTGATGGGATGAGAATCTAGGAGTCAGAATAAGTACTTCTCAATTTATTTGAAACCCTGAGCTAACTACTAACCACTAAAGGACAAAAGGATGTATTATGTCTCTTACCTCAATTGAAATCTGGCGGGTTTGAAGCCACAGACACCACAGAAACTAGAAAGTAAACAGGCACTTCTGGCCAAATCACTGCCAATGCTGGAGTTGAAATCCCTTCCAGCAAACTGTTCTCCACTAGAGGAACACTCAGGATTTTCTTGGAGTTTATTTCACAGATCAGATTTCTACTGTCAAAGCTGAAAGGAGAAAAAGTCTGAAATTACATCTATGAGAGCTAAAACTTCTTTCCATTGCATTTGCATTTCAGAATTCTTTCATGCCTATATAGACTATACTTTTATACCCTAAAAACTACTTTTATTACCACTTATATCTGAAACTCTCCACTCTTCTTTTAAAAAATTAGTAAATGTTTTGAAGAATCTGAGGATATTAAAATAAATCTTTAAGAGTAAGTTTTTATCATTCATAAGAGAGAATCAACTGCTGCTTACTAAAAGTTCTGATCATTAAAGTTTTCTCTGCCTTCGTACAAATGAGCAAAGGAGGCTAATGATTTTTTTTTCCTCTGAAAATATTTTTCTTTATTGGTAGCAGTAGCACTAACAGAGGACTCAACACTTTGATATATCTCTGCATGAAAATTCTAAACTAAAGGAATTTTCTTCAGGAGATAGAAGAATCATAGTCTGAATCAACATTATCTATGCCATGTGTAGAATAATACTATTAAATGAATGAAAAAGCTATATCATCTTTAGATGTCCATAATGGGGTGGAGAGTTCCTAGATTATGTACATGTACGGAGCAATGATTTTAACTTTTAAGAATTATGATTAGTGTTAAGCCTTTTTATAGCTCTTATCTTTTCACTGATACAACTTGACAGCACCTAACAGCAACAACAACATCTTTTCACTACTGCTCCTAAGTGACCTATCATGGGATTATCTACTAGAAACCAGATACTGCTCTTAGTACTTCTTATGTGTCAACATTTTAAAGTCAAATAATAATTCCATAAATGTAATTATATTTTATATTTCTAATGCTTGGGGAGGTTAAGAAACATACATAACATTCACACACATAGTAATTGTTAGACTGGAATTTGAACCCAGGAAAGTGGCAGAATAGCTTTAACTATCATGCAACATCCATCCATAAAAATATATGGATATAAGAATTTTATACTGGATCAAATATCTGCTGAAACATCATTCTTTCTATTAACCTGAGATTAGTCAAATATCTAATATTTGGTTTTACAAATATTCTAGTCCCAACTCTTAAATTACAGGCATGTGAGATCAGAGACTTGATCTCAAGCAAGCCTAAAATATATCGATGCACTGTGTCATTTATTAGGGACTATGGTATATGTTCACCACTTTTGTATTATTACCATAAAATATTTGGAACAACCCACTTACATCATGATCCAAGAAGCTAAAAAAAAAGAGAGACGGGGCCAGGTCCCACAATTACCTTTAAGGGCACAACCCCAATTATCTAAAGATGTGCCATTGTTACCAAAGGAAGACCTGGGTAACCCTCTAGTTCCATTTTCTTTCTGTTGATTTTAAAAGTCGTTAATTTTGGATTTCACACAGCTGAACAATATATAATTGGTTTCCTACTGACTTTGCTGGAGAAAACACTTGTGAGTAAAGCCATCTAATGGGTTAAAACTATATTCCAGAGAATGTTATATCCCCCTGTTTTCTGCAGGAAAGATGCTTTTCTGTATGTCTTCTGTCCTCCAAGCCTTTGGCCACCGTCCCCTAATCTCTGGGGAAAAGACATCTTTTGTATCCTAATGATTACTGTAGAATTAACTATTCCTGGGTGAAGGAACTAAAGTCATAACTTTTCCTTTCTTTCTTTCTTTCTTTCTTTCTTTCTTTCTTTCTTTCTCTTTTTCTTTCTTTCTTCCCTCCTTCCCTCCCTTTCTCCCTCCCTCCTCCCTCTCTCCCTTCTTTCCTTCCTTCCTCTTTTTCTTTGCCTGCCTGCTTGCTTGCTTGCTTGCTTGCTTTTTCTTTCTTTCTCTTTCTGTCTTTCTTTCTTCTTTCTTTCTTTCCTTCCTTCCTTCATTCCTTCCTTCCTTCCTTCCTTCCTTCTTTCTTTTCTTTCTTTCTATCTTTGACAGGGTCTCATTGTGTAGCACAGGCTGTCCTCAAACTTGGGATCCATCTTCCTCAGGCTACCAAGTTCTGGGATTATACTCACATGCCACCAAGTCTGGCCCTCTAAACTTTCTAATTAGTAGCTTTTCTTTAAGAGTTATAGAACCAGGACATCCAGTGTGACCCACCTACAGATAATAGCAGCTTGTGTTTCAGAGGAGCAGACTGCCTAAAATTTGTAACTCCATAATTACCTCATGCCTGCCTTTCCGATAAGCCTCCCCACTACTCCCTATATAATCATTGTGCCTACAACCCCCAGAGAAAATAGTATTTGGGGGGAACAGCCTCTATTCTTTGGTTGGCTAGCTTTCCAAATAAATCTTTGTACTTGCTCCAAGAATTTGTCCTCCAGCCATTGGCTTTTCTCAGTTATGAGAAATAAATATGGATTGCTATAGTAGGCCCCACTTCCTAAAAGTTCCACCACCTCACAATAGTGCCACCTTGTTGTTGATAGGTGCTCTCAAGTCAGGTCCGACTCATGGAGACCCTCATAAGGTTTTCAATGGCTGATTGTTTCATGATTGCTTTGGGAGTGGATTGTCACATCCTTTTCCCATTTTTGCAGTGCTAGGGATTGAATCCAGGGCCTCAGAGACCTCAGAGCAGCACTCTATCAACTGATCTAAGCCTCAGAGCTTTGTGCTACCCTGGGGACCAAGATTTTAACACATAGGTCTTCAAAATCCAAACTATGTAGCATGGTAGAAATATATTTCACAGTCTCTATTAAAATGAAAGAATTTATTAGGGAAAGTAAAACCTATACACACATGAAAGTAAATAAGATGGCATTAAATGTTCAATTGAATAATATAGATTAAAGCATACAGAAATTTAGTGAAGGAAAATCAAAGAAGGACAGATGAGTACAGAATCAAACAGAAATGTCTATATAATTAGGTTACATTGTAGTGATAGACTTCACCCTCCTCCAAAAGGAAGCATGATTTTTCCTGAACTTAGTTAAGATATTGATCTACTATACAGGTAAAAAGAGAACACATGCATCTTGAGCTTTAGTATCCTACATTCTAAGTAAGAAGTTGACACATTCTCTATCTCTATTAAGAAGGAGAAATCATTGCTGCAGAACAGCTAGCAAGCAAGGTTATCTCATCCTGTTTTCCAATTGTTGTTATGTGGCTCTTATTTTCTTTTCAAAACATCTTTATTTTGGTGGCAACTATGACAAAATTTTCACAGATAAGATGGAATTGTTCTGGGTATTAAAGAGCAAAGAGGATTTGTGCAGGTCAAAGAGGGAAGAGAGAATATCAGACTAAGACACAAAGCAAGCAAAAAGTAGAAAAGGATGTCAAATTTAGAGAAGCTGAAAATATTTTTGTTTACCTGAAACAAAATAATATGCAAAATAGCACACAATGAATAGCTGGAAAGTTAGGCTGAAGTAAGTATGTAGGTGATCTTGATTTCTAAATTAAGAAGCAGGAGTTTACAGATACAAAGGAAAGCATTTGGAGGGAAATGATATAATGTCTTAGTGACCAAGCAAACCTATGTATTCAAGTCCCCTATATGTACCACCTAGGAAAAATGATAAAAGAAATCCAGATTTTTCTTCCACTGGAAATTTTTTCAAGATCCTACTTAATATCCTCCAAATGAGGCCATGTGTTCTAGAAGGTATCTTCAAATAATGTGGTTATGATCTATCAGTTCCTATAAAACTAGTACCAAGAGAAGAATCTAGTCATAATAATTCCCTCCTAATCTGGAAATATAGCCATTTCTGACAATTTATCCATGGTAGGGGTTTTCAAAGTGATCCATTGACCCCTGCAGGTGCTTGAGTAATAACACAGATATGGTGAGGTGAAAACAATTTCATGGTAGTATTACAATGTTATTTTCCTTTTGTTTTATGTTGACATTTGCATTAATGAGCAAAAGCAATAGTCCCTAAAGTAGCTGACATCTAAGTCATTAATCAAGGCAATAGCACCAAACTATTTTAGTAGTCAGATTTTTCATGGCCACACACAGGAAGGTTTTTTCCTTCTTAATAACTTTTAAGAGAATAAAGTTGTCTTGACCAAAAAGTGTACGGACAGCTGATGGAGAGAAATAATTATCCGAGTACAGAAAGAAAGGGAAAAAAAGAAAACAAAAGGAAAAGAAAGAGAAGCTAAACATGCATAGGTAAACTATGACACGCTTGAGTAATGGGTAATCACTTATCAAAGGATGAAGTATTTCTGCCAGTGTTGTCATGAAATGGCCTTCATGATATATTTCATTTGAAAATGCATAGGTTAGCCTGGCACCATGGCTTATGCATGCAATCCCTGAAACTCAGGTGGGAGAGGCAGGAGGATAACAGGTTTGAGGCCAGAGGCAGCCTGTATAACTTAGTGGGATACTTTCTCAAGATAAACCATTTTTAAAATGGGGTGGGGATGCAGTCCAGAGGTAGAGTATTTGCAAAGTATATGTGAGGCCATGGGTTCAACCCCTAAGTAATGAAAAAAAATCACAGGTTAAAGAATAACATATGGAGTATGTTGTTGTTAGGTGCCGTTAAGTTGGTATCCAATGCATAGCGACCCTATATACAACAAACAAAACACTATTATTGTGCTTCTCTGCTATTCATAGGGTTTTCAGTGGCTGATTGTTTTGGGGAATGGGCTACCTGGGTTCTTCTCCCAAGCCCATATATGGAGTATAGTGACATTTATTCATATATGTATATAAAGTTCTACATATAAATGGATGAAAATCAAAACAGTCTGGTTACATTAAGTCAGTAAAACACTTCTTTTTTGATTTTTTACACTTAACATAGCCAGTTAATAAAAATATATAATCAACAATCAAGGGATTTCCATTTATGGAGAGAAGAAATCCCCTGAAGATGAATGGAACCTCACCTTGCCATCGGAGTGTTCCTTCAAGCTGCCAGGAACTCCAGCGAGTCGCCCCTCTTGCTGATGTAGTGAGCTGCACCTCACAGTCCAGGATAAGGTCTGTTGAGCAGTTCAACCTTTCATTTACCATATGTATCTTCTCATCACTGTTCATAGAGGAAATAAAAATAATAATATTAAAACACCCAGGAACAAGAAGGAATTCAAGAGACGATGACATCCACAACATCCTCTTTCCACTAGTGAATTTTCATTTCACAGAATTATAGTTGGGAAAGAGCCCTAGCTGATATCCAGTAACACCTTATACACGGCCTCCATATTCTCTCTAAATGTCTTCATCAAACAGCAAGGAATGCCTTCTCTCTCAATGTGAGTCATTTTGATTCTTGACATACACAAGTAGGATTTATTTTATATTGAAGCAATGTTCTACTCCCTTATGATACCTGTCCATTAGTTTATTTCCAATCAAATGAAAATTTCAAATTTAAGAACTAATCTATGGTCTTTTTTTATGTAACAGCTTCTTTCTTTTACATTACCTCAGATCATTTCTAAGGTTAATTTTTTATGGAAAATATCTATCTATATAGTACCTTTCTTTTCCGAGTGAAATCCTTAAAACTTCCCCCATAGACCTTATCTCTGTTGTTGTTGTTCTTGTTACGTGCCACCGAGTGGGTATGCGACTCATAGCGACCCTACGTACAACAGGCAAAACACTATTGTCAGTGCTTCTCTGCTATTCATAGGGTTTTCAATGGCAGATTGATTTTGAGGAGTGGGTTGCTGGGTCCGTCCCCCAAGCCTATAGCGCCTGATGTTCCCAGACAGTCTCCATCCAAGTACTAACCAGCCCTGAGCCTGCTTAGCTTCTGAGATCTGACAGGATCCTACACCACAGGGCTACAGCTGCAGGCAACCTTATCTCTAGTCACTCAATAATGCTTCTCTCTTTTCTCAATCATCTTTTCATATCCATATTTCTCTAGGAAGGACCAGGCCTTAATATTTAGGATTGCCAACAATTGTTGAGATTTCCTTTTACACAGATAAGCATGCTTTCTGTCTCAAGCTTTGCAGATCCCAACTTCACACACAGGTCCCTTATCTGCTCTTTGTGGGTGCAGAGGACGTTTTCAGGGTATATGTCACCTTTCTGGAACTTCCCACTAGTTCCAACAATGACAGAGAAAGAATGGACTCAGCCTGGATGTCGGGGTGCTAGAGGACAATGAAACAAATGGAGTGACACATTCCAGTGGAGATCATTCATTAATCCACCACATACTAAATCCTGGCTTGCTGAATATCAAAGATAAGACACTCAGCTAAGTTCTGCAAGAAAAACTAAGGGAAGACATGGCTCTTTCCCTCAAGGACCTTATAATCTAGAACATGCACATTTTCACAGCTCCAATATGTTCTTGTATTCTTTTTTTCTAAGTGAAAAACAAAACAAGGATAGAAGTAAACACGAGCATAGAAATAATTATAAACTAGTCATTCATACATATATTGTATATATACATGCATGTTATATCTACTTATTTATCTATCTATATACATATATATATACATATATATGTATACATACATATATATACATATATATGTATACATACATATATATATATATATATATATATATATATATATATATATATATAAAGGAATAATACAGAGAAGAGAAATCCAGATGAAGTTACTTTTTGTTATGAAATTCTGTTGGCTGGCAAATGTTCTGTGGAACCAAGCTTGCTTGTATGTCACCAGGAACATTAATGTACCAAAGGCTGGTAAAACACTCTTCCAGGCATCAATTCCACAATTGCTCTCCATATTTTATGTAATGGAAGGCAAACAAGTTATGGGAAATCTGAAAGGAAATACATCTTCCTAAATCCTGACACTAACTTGCTTTAAAAGGTCTGTGTGGATTTCACATGATTAGAAGTCTCTCCAAGGCAAAGAGTGAGAAGGGGAAATCTTAGCCCTCCCCTAAGATCAGAAAAATGTACTGCTAACAAATATATGAGGCTCCTTGTCAGAAATGTGAGCTGTACAGTATTCTGTTAAAATAGGTATAATTGACACTAAACCAATCAACAAATTACATTCCAGTTATTAATGGAAAAAATACTTCACAGATTCTATCAAACTAATTACAAATACACTATCAGTGATACTAATAACTAATACATGTGTTGTTCAAACATCTCATTCTGTATTATTTTAGAAACTTTTATTATTATATAATTATTCTCCACTGAGGTAAATGTCAAAATGAATTTATGACTTAGAGTTGAGAAAAATAGGATTAAAATCAATAATTTGAAGGAAACTTTCTATAGAGAAAAGTATTAGTAAATGAATTCTGAAAAAATGGATGAAAGATTTTATTGATTTAAAAAATTCTGCTTATTTTAAGAAAGGGGAAGTTACAAGATACTTCTTTCTTGCTCTGATTCCTCCTTGTTCCCTTTAAGGGAGTTGTTATCATTGACAGAACCACCTTTACTTCTTCAGATATTCCACAATTTCTTCTAAAGGTCAAGTTGTTATATGATGATTTAATTATGGATTCAGTAAGTTTGATACCTTAGAATGGAAGAGGAATTACAAATAGATGAATCACAACTTCTTGACAGATTTCAAGAATCTCAGAAAAGATTTTGATGCACCAATGGAATTTTAAACAGCTTACTGATTTTTGAAGTTTCACAATTTAATATCAACTCTTTGTTATAAGTGGTCCTTATGTAATTCAATTAACATATTTCTAGAGATAGTTCCTTTAAACTTAATGGTTCATTTATTCCTCAACATTAACAAGAGTAGTAGATCCTTTCTATGAAACATATTTTCAGGGTAAGGGAAAGAGCATCAACAAATGTCTCAGGATGGAAAAGTAGAGGAATCTAAGGAAACAAGTGTTTAAAGGCACAAAAACAGAAGATGTGCTCCAAAATAAGCTATGTTTTTATCAAATTTCAGGATAATGCTGATTAAAAATAACAGAATTGTCTTACTGTTCTTTTGAAAATTTTATAAAGGCTCATCAAATATTAAATGAGTCCTTACTTGGAAAGAATTTTTTTCTAGAATTTTCTTAATTTCTTACATCAAAACTACATTAAGAAATAGCTTAGGAAATAAATAACTCCTCATAGGTATCATTTGTTCTTTTTCTGTATTATTTTCAAATATTATAATTCTTATACATTTTTATTTCTTAGTCTGAACTAATAAACATTTTTCTATGAAACAAGTCATCATTTGCAAGACTAAAGCCTAAAGTTTATAGAGACTTAGCAATATAACTAATAGAATTTCAGTCTGGATTCACTCTTTTCCTCTGTACCATGACCCACTTCATAAACTGCCAAATAGAGATAAGAGCAATTCTGCATCCACAGTAAGAAGTTTATTATTATAGCACTTTATCTTGGAGGGGAGAGAATGCAAAAGAATGAATTTCTTATGCTTTAAGGAGGAAAGTATCATGAGAGAAAAATATCTCTATTAAGATATTTCTAAAGCGTACAAGTAATAGAAGATTCTCCTCCATATCTCTTTGAACAAATAGGAAATGAAATAAGTAAAGAAAATGAAGTGCATATTCTGATTATGAGCACAGGATTTAGAATCAAGCAAATGGGGCTTATCGAGAATTAGCCTAGCACTAACAAACTGAAGGGCTTTTGGCAAGTTCCTTATCATCTTTGATATCCAGTTTTATTATCTTCAAGAAGAGACTTATAGTAATACCTACATTATAGGTGGTTGTATGAAATTAAATAATGCATGTAAGGCACATGACCCTAGGAACTACCTTTTGATAGACATAATTCTAAGATTATTTCTAATGATATTCCTATCTTTTATATGATATACCCCTTATATCCTTTATATGTTATCCTCCTTTTGAGTGTGAGTGGAACTTGTGAATGCAATGAGATATTATTCCCCTGATCATATTACTTGGCAAAAAGGAATAGCAGAAACAATTAATGTTACTTTGAGTTAATCAAAAGGGAAATTATCTAAGTGGGACTGACCTAATTATGAGTCATTTCATTCCAGTTTTATAGTTCAAAGAAGAAATGAGAGGTTTGAAGTCCAAGAGATGCACTCTTTTTGACTTGGAACTACCCATGGAACCACATGGCAAAGAATTCCAAGAAGCTCTAGGAGATAATAGTATTCCCCAGCTGACAGCTAGCACAAAAACTAAGATTTCAGTCCTGCCTTTACAACAAATTGAATATTTCCAACAATTTGAATAAATTCAGAAGAGGATTCTCCCACACAGCCTCTCGATGGGAACTTCGCCAAGCCAACACTTTGATTTCAGCCTGAGAAAACGCTGAGCAGAGAACCTAGCCAAACCCTGCCCACATTGTTTTTATAGAACTGAAAGCTAATAAATGAGTGATGTGCATGCTGTTAGATTTGTGGTATTTCATTACAGAGAGATAGAAAGCTAATGCATACCCAATGTGTTCAATTAATATAAAGCTTTCTTTCCAAAATTATCCATCAATCTTTATTACTAAATGAGCTGGTTCTCAAAAGAAAATGTACCAAAAAATCACTCATGCAATTTGAAAAAAAAAAAGAAAAAAGCAATCTTTTAGCCTGTGCTCCCAGAGCACATCATCCAGAAGGTCACTGGAGAAGCAAAGGAATATGAAGTTTTAGTTAGCATTCTTGATGACTAGGATCAAGGGCTGCAACAATCATTTGCTTATTTGGAAACATTTGACGAAGTGTCTTTTTTTGTGCATTTTCATTCGTGGAACATATAGCAGCCACCTTTCCAGAATTCATTTTCTATACTCCAGCCACATTGGTTTCTTTTCACTTCCTGGAATATGTAGATTTTATTCTATCTCGGGGTCTCTATCATATTGATTTTTTCTACCATTTTCATCAATTCCATGATAGAATAAATTGTAGATATCTTCTGTACAATAAATTTTTAAAAATACTGTATTGTATACGTTAAATATTTGTTTAAAAATAGATCCCATGGTCAACTATTTTTGTTATAATACCTCTCTCTATGTCTTAGTTTCTCTTTCTCTTCCTCTCCTCTTTCTCTTTTGCTTTCTCTTTCTCTTCTTTCTCTTTCTCTCCCCCCTCACACACACACATGCACACACACATAAAAAACCCAAAAGCATTCAAAGAAATGGTTAGAGGTGATAGATATGTTTATTACCTTGATTGTGGTGGTGATTTCACACATATTTACATATGTTTAAACTTACTGGCATTTGTATATTTAATATGTGCAATTTCATATATTAATTATAACCCAATAAAGCTATTAAAAAGTTATGCTCTAAAATATTATGTGGATATTTAATAATTTGTAACTTATATAGAATATTTTAAAACATGGGGATTGAATATAACTAGTGAAGTTTTAAATATTGGTTATACAGCAGTATATATAGTATTACCTTAATTTTGTTAAATGAAGATATTTATGTATGTGAATTTCTGATATATAAAAGAAACAGGGAGAAAATTGAGATAAGAGGGGAAGAGGAAGAGAAAGAAGGAAAGACAAAAAAAATATTCCCTCAGTTATGCAAAGCAAATAGCTAGTAATTTGCTTTACTTTGGTTGGTGACAAATCCCTTCATAGAAATCAGTTGTTGCAAACTCAATAATTAGGCAAAGATTAAGAAATTTTCTTTGTGAGAGATATGGTCCTACAGCAACAAGTAGATATCCCAGTGAAAATATTCTGTATAAGTAATCGAAAACCCAGCAACCTGGGATTAGAAAAATTAAAACTGGGCATTCACTATACTAAGGGATAACCAAAAAAACATTAGTGAATATAAACTGAAAATTAAAATGTACTATATTGCAATTATTTCCTATATTCAACTATGAATTAACATTCTAGAAAAATGTATAAATAGATGATTCTCCTGCTATAGACTCAATATAGTGATTTAAAGAAAACCCTTTTTATTATTGCAAAAGCCTAAGGTAAAGAATCACCATAATATGCAATAAAGGCTCTCAAACTTTACCATGCATCAAAATCACCTGCAGAACTTACTAAATTCAGATAATACATCTCTTCCTCCAGAGTTTATTATCCAATAAGTCTGATAGAGGGCCCTGGAATTTTCATTTCTAGAAAATTTCCAGGTGAACTGATGCAGTTGATGTGATGTGTCACAGAACCACAGTTCTGACCTGGTCATTGTAATATTGGGCCAGTTCCTGTTCCATTGCATCAAGCAGCAGAATATAGAAAAGACCCTGAACTTGAAATCAAAAGACCAAAGTTTATCTTCTGGTTTTAACATCTACAAATTGTAAAACAAAATCCTTTAGAATGATGAACTGTATTTGCCATATCTATATTGTTGTTGGTGTTATGTAGCCTTGAGTCGGGTCCGACCCATAGCGACCCTCATAGAGTTTTCAATGGCTGATTGTTTTGGGATTGTTTTGAGAGTAGATTGCCACATCCTTCTCCCATTTTTGTGGTGCTGGGGATCGAATCTGGGTCCTCAAAGAGTGCAGAGCTGGTGCTTTACCAACTGAACTGAACCCCAGCCCCATATCTATATTAATATGTTGTAATATTGACTATATCTTTGTTGCCTGCAGCCATAGCTGTGTGACATCCAGTCCTATCAGATCTAGGAAGCTAAGCAGGGTCAGGCCTGGTTAGTACTTGGATGGGAGACCGCCTGGGAACACAAGGTGCTGTAGGCTTGGGAGACAGACCCGGCAACCCACTCCCAAAAAGTCAATCTGCCATTGAAAACCCTATGAATAGCAGAGAAGCACTGAAAATAGTGTTTCCTCTGCTGTATGCAGGGTTGCAATGAGTCATACACCAACTCAATGGCACCTAACAATAACAACAATATAGATACGGGTCCTTCTCCCAAACCTACAATATCTGGAGACTTGGCAGTCTCCCATCCAAGCACTAACCAGGCCCGCCCTGCTTAGCTTCTGAGATCTGAGAGGATCAGATGCCACAGTGCTATGGCTGCAGGCAACACAGTGAAGGACCTGGCAACCCACTCCCCCCAAAAAATCAACCACTGAAAACCCTATGAATAACAGAGAAGCACTAACACTACAGTTTCACCTGTTGTATATAGGGTTGCTATGAGTCAGACGCCAACTCGAAGGTACCTAACAACAACAACAAATACTGTGTTACTCTGGTCACTAAGATCTCTATGATTTATTGTAATCTTTTTACAATTAATAATTCCAGAATGGTTCTAATGCATTTTAAACCACAATAACAATGTCTCCTTAGCAATATCCTGAGGAATGAGCTAATTTTTTAAACACATATACATTGGCTTTAGAATTCTACCTCTGTCATTACCAGCATTCCCAGCATTGTCATGACCACTGTCACTATCACATGACCATGGTAAGCTTTTAAGCCTTTAACCCAACTAAAAAAATTTATAATAATTAGACCTTACTCATAGACATAATATAATAAAATCTAATAATCTTTATTCTTTGTCCTCTTACAAGTGTTAGGTGTATTTCACCTTCCTTAATGTCCACTCACTCTTGAAAAGCAGAGTGCCTTTCATACTTTCCACTGTATGTTGAAATATTCCTATTCTGATAGTTCCACTATTTCCAGGAAGACTTTTAATACAGATGAATACAGGAGATACTTGGGCACAGCCATAGACCTATGTACCATATCTCATCAGTAATAATACCTTTAAGCAATGGGCAGTTCATTCTTTCATCTCTCATTTAAATTTACAGGACAACTCAAATATATGGTATTGTTTCCAGACTTAAGTCAATATTGTACTACTTCCAATCTACCAACTTTATTAGCAGAGAATTATTATTTATGTTAAGAGCTACTCATATGAATAGCAATGCATTATCCTATAACTGCCACCAATATTAATCGTGATATAATAAAATTTTTTTCAGGTTTCCAAGGTTTGGATTAAAACAGAAACTTTTAAGCTGATTATTATCCCTCAGGCACTTTTTTCTGGGCCTTGAGGCATGGATTCTCCTATGGATATACGGAGTTTTCTCACATACATTAGTCTAAGAATGTACTTGAAGGGATTGCACTGACTAGCACTTGCTTCCTTTCTGGCTTGTGAATGCTTACAATGAGGTCCTCAATCTATATTAGCAGAAAGGTGGAACAGCGGAATATAGGGTCTGGAATTTAACTGGTATCAGTTAAAATTCTGACTATAAGTTATAGGACATATGTTATGCAGCAACTTACTTGAACTCTTTGGGATTTTGTTTCCATTTCTTCATCTGTAAAAGATGAGCCATAATTGTTGTTGTTGTTGTTAGGTGTCTTCGACTCAGTATCCGACTCATAGCGACCCTACATACAACAAGCGAAACACTATTGTCAGTGCTTCTCTGCTACTCATAGGGTTTTCAATGGTGGAATGATTTTTGGGAGTGGGTTGCTGGGTCCTTCTCCCTGAGCCATAATAGTGGGAGATAAAATGAGGTTATTTATATAAAGTGTTTGCAAAGTGACTTGTAGCTTTTTGTGGGCAACATCTTGTCATCATTATTTGTATATTTGGGACTCACCTCTCTTTCTTTGACACACAAGCGAAGACAGGGGACAGTGCATAGAGTCCAGACACAAACTAGGGTGCTTCCTAGTAAAATCTAAGATCAGCTAAACAGCAACAATGTCTTTGGGTAGCACCAATGGTCATAATGAGCAACTTTTTTGGAAAAAAGAAAAAATGAACCTTTGAATTAAGAAAATATAAATAAAAATTTTTTCACAATTGTGAAATATTTATTAAACCAATGCCTTCACATTCTATGGGAGATGGCATCACTGCTGGTACCTCAAATCTTAGGAAGTCCAATCATCCTGCAGGAATTAAACAAATAAGTGACTGTGGCTCAGAGTAAAATACACATATTGTCATTTCCCCTAGTTAAGGCAGAGAAGACACACACCACTGTCAGAGGCAACTGAATATGTCTGTACACAAGATGCCTGGGCTCTGCTCTGGGATGTTGGTCACAGGAGAGCACTGTATGAGCTGCATCCCATTTCTATTCACACCTGTACATTTGTTGACTCCATCCAGGATGTAGTGTTCAGTTCTCTTGTGGGAGGGTGGCATTCACACATACAATATAATACTGGCTGGAGACCTAGTGAATAGTCATGGGAATGTGGCAGATTTATAGACTAAAAATGTGCACAAAGATAGCAGCATTGAGTTCTTTCAGGAACTGTGTGGTGCAACCACACCATGGGAAGCCCAAGTGGAGCCTGTGGAGCTTGGCAGAAACTCAGTAGGGCCCAGTGTGGATGTGTCCAGATAAAACTGTAAATCTTTTAACCAGTCCTCCTCCATGGCCTCACAAAAACTAGGAACACACAGCAACTTTTAAGATTGCAATGTCAGGAAAGAGGAAAGCCATTTGGAAAGCTGACACTCATACAGAATTGTTTCTTGGTTTTCAGAGTGTACACAGGACAAACTAGACTGAGTTTCTTCTTGGACACAAAAAGGTAAAGAGTTTTCTTTTTAGTTTTTTTGTTGTTGTTGTGGGGTTTTTTTTGTTTTTGTTTTTGGTTTTGGTTTTTTTGGTACTGGGGGTTGAATCCAGGGCCTTGTGCTTGCATGCTCTGCAAGTGCTGGACCACTGAACTGCACCCTCAGCCCATTTTTTTACTTTTTGAGACAGGGTCTCGCTAAGTAATGCAGATTGCCTCTGGTCTCGAACTTGCAATCCTCCTGCCTCCACCTCCCAAGCCGCTGGGATTACAGGCATGAGCCACCATGCCCGGCACCAAGAGGTAAAGAGATTTTTTACTAGAAATGTCTTATCTATAAGATAGCATTGTCTTTATAATATTTAGAAAAGAGTTCTGTTTGTGCCTCTGTAGCTGCAATTTTGCTTTCATTTGTTTATAGTTTCATTAACATATGCGTTAGTGCATCTATATGGTCCCAAACCATGAGCAATAAATTAATTTTTAATCATGTGAATGATTGAAATACTTATAGTTGAATGGTTTCAGACAGTAGTATTTTACTTCTGTTTCTAACTCAGACATTCTGTTATGTATAACTTCTGGGTTTGTCAGGACATGATTTCCAATCCTTATCTGTATATCATCTCTATAACTTAGGATATCCCTCTATTATAAATAATATTTTGTGATATTTAAAAAGGAAGAAATATACAAATGAAATCTAATAGAATCTAAGTAGAACAATAAGATTGAATCTGCATTGTCTGTGACACTTGTTCTTTTAATTCTATCATTTGTATCATCACTGAGAAAAATTATTTATTGAGGCCCAGTACCAGGTATGGTAAGCACGCAGAAGATTGATCTTATGCATTCAAGAAGAATGTGTCACTTAGGATTGATGACTTAAAGTTTTATTTCTCCCAGCCCACCTGCCCTAAGAAAACTAGTCCAACCACAAGACTTAAGAAACTATTGGAAGCTGGGTGCAGTGGTGCACACCTGTAATCTCAGCGACTTGGGAGACAGAGGAGAGAGGATCACAAGTTCAAGACCAGAGACAGTCTGCATAATTTAGCAAGACCCTGTCTCAAAATAAAAAGTGAAAAATTGGCTGGGTGTACAGCTCAGTGGTATAGCACTTGCAAAGCATACAAGCGTAAGGCCTTGGGTTCAACCCCACAGTACCACCAAAAAAGAAAAGAAAGGCGGGGGGAGAGGAAGGAAGAAAGGAAAAGAAAAGATAGGTACAGTCTACAAGCAAGACTATGCCACAATTTGTCTGCAACCTCCACCCACAGGTGGTTGGATGTCCCCTAAGGTGAAAAGATAAAATGTAATAGTATTTAATTGCTTATATTCTCCTCCTCTGATTAATCAATTTAGCTAAAATCTTAAATATCAACCAAGTCACTTAATAACAGTGTCAGCTTATCCCTCTCATGTCTAAAACCCTCAAAAATGGCAACAAATTTGATACACCATAAGCACTGGATAGACAAGTGTAAAATAAACTTACATAAATGTAGGTGGTTTTTATACTAAAAATCCTATAAAAATTAATATACATATTCGTATACAACACATTGGGTTAAAGCATTTATTTCTAATAAGGTTTCTTTGCTGCAGACAGAACTCATTAAAGTCCATGATATTCTTCTAATTTATGCTCTGATTTGTCAAAGTTTTGCATCAAGTAGAGTATCATTGTCTGGAATCCTTATTTGGATAACATTATCAGAGTACTTATGGATGCTTTTGGAGGAAATGCAAAATTAAAAAGTGTTAAATATAATTATAGATAATAAACTACACATTTTCCTGTCCATTCAATGGAAGAGAATCACACCACCATATTTTGCCACTTTTGTTAGCAATTTATACTCAAACACCTTTAAAATATTTTATAATCCTGGGGTTTACCTAAAGTTATACTATTTACAAATCCTCCAGTTTTTCTTGTGAATAGATAATTTGGAGAAGAAGTATATTATGCACTGAATGTTTGTGTCCCTACTAACCCCCAAATTCAGACATTGAAGGCTGAGTCCACAAGCATCAAATATGTAGATGGAGCCTTTCCAAGGTAGATTATGAAGGCAAGGCATGAGTCTGATGGAGTCTGATGGGATTAGCGCCCTTATAAAAAGAGACAACAGAGAGCTCACTTTTTACCCTGTCCCCCAGCAACACCACCACCACCACCACACACTGAGGGGACGTCATGTGCGCACACAGCAAGAAGGCAGCCATCTATCTGTAAGCCAGGAAGAAAAGCCCTCGCCAGACACTGGTAGTGCCAGATCTTGATCTGGAGCTTCTAGCCACCGGAACCATGAAAAGGAACTTTCTGTTAAATTGCCCAATCTATGTTTGGGGACTTTTTCTTTTTTTTTTTAATCTCAGCCCAAGCCAACTAAGACACAGTTATGTATTTCATCTATGAGCTCACACCCTGATGGACAGGAAAGGAAATCAGGCTCCTAGAAGCCATGCAAGGAAGCCCCTGTGCTTTCTACAAGAGTCACAAGAACCAGTGCAGTCTCCACTGAGCTGGTGTAGTCCCCCTCCGCCTAGCCCACTGTGGACAGAAGAAGTTGTTCCCACTATGCATAGGCGCACCCCAGAATCACAATCACAAGCCCTGCTACAGTTTGCACATTTGCCTCCTCCCAAACTCATGCTGAAATTTAATTGTAACAGTATTAAAGGGTGTGAACGTTAAAAGGAGGTTAGGCCAGGGAGATGTAGTCGTCATGAAAGGACAAATGCCACACTGGATTTCAATTGTTTGTTAGGTGCCATCCAGTCAGTGTCTGACTCACAGCAACCCTGCTTACAACAGAAAAAACACCATTGTCAGTGCTTCTCTGCCACTCATAGGGTTTTCAATGGCTGTTGGTTTTTTGGAAATGGGTTGCCAGGTCCTTCTCCCAGGCCTTCAGCACTTGGTGTTCCCAGGTGGTCTCTCACTCAAGTACTAACGAGGTCCAACCCACTTAGCTTCCGAGATCTGATGGGACCGGACACCATCATGGTACAGCTGCAGGCTCAATATCAGTAGTGGGTTCTTTATAAAAGGATGAGGACATCCCCTTTCCCTCTCTCTTGCCCTCTTTTTGCCACTCTGGTATGGGATAATACTGCAAGAAGGCCCTAGCCAGATGGCAGCTCCTCCAGCCAGGACTTCCCAGTCACCAGTAGTGTGAGCCAATACATCTGTTAGTTATAAATGTCTGTGGCCTTCTGATATAGCAGTACAAAACAGATGAAGATTACACCATTTGATAGGTTATTTTTCTCCCCAAGTAATTACAGAAAATTATGTGTTATAGCCACAAGTCCACCTAAGCTAATTTATGTCTCACTGAGTGTTTGTAGCTACAGGTGGGGTAGTGTTTTATAAAAAGGAGTGATATATGGGTTGTTCTTCAGGAAGCAGGAGAAAAGAGAAAGAACTGTTAAATCCTGACAAACTTCCTTTTGGCTTTTCAAAGTCTATTCTGTTTTTCTATAGGTGTATCTATTAATTTAACTTTCAGCATCACTAAAATACGCCCTCCCAGTGCCTACCTTTGAAGAAGTAATTACTCTTGCCCTTATGTCCAGCCATGGCAAGCAGCAGTAGAACAAGGTGACAATGGGGCCCTGGCTTGTCTGAATATTGCCTGATGCCAGGGCCTCCCACCCTAACAAGGCCAGCTGGGTCACAGTGACTGCATGGGCTCCCTGAGGTGAAAACACAGCTAAAGAAGTTATTTACAGGGAACAAACATCTTATTATGAAGAGGAAAGAGAAGCAAGAAAAATGAAGTAAATTTCCCAATTATAGACTCTGAGCCAGTTTCTAAAAGCCTCTTGTCAAGTTTATAAATGTAATTGCTAAACGTCTGGTAAGAGTGGCAAACAAGTATGACAACAGCCAGGTTCAAAAATAATCCTTTCTGGAAAGAAAGAAAGAAAGAAAGAAAGAAAGAAAGAAAGAAAGAAAGAAAGAAAGAGGGAAAGAAAGAGAGAGAAAGAAAGAACTTTATGTGCCAAGGCAAAGGTATGAAAACAACTCATTACCCCTTTGAAAATTTAAGTCTATTTTAGTAATATTTCTTCATACAGCCTTAGTTTGGTAACAGTATTATCCTTTAACAGATGCTTGGCTTTAATGGTGAGGCATATGAACATGTGTACCCCAATACAATTTTTACATTACCCATTGTAAGGAGAAATGGCATGTATCTTTCTGTGGATGTACATGACTTCTTGTCAGATCATTTATTCATGCTGATTTTTACACATGGTGCCCTATTTCAGGATATTAGTAATACTAAATTTGAAGAATTCTAATTTACAGTTGTTTCCAGCTGTTTTTACAACTAATAATTGTGTCAGGCTTGGTAACATAAACTTTGCTAGGGGCATAACCCTTCTTGAGGGTCTGACTTTCATACTACTGGACTAAGATTCATTTGGACTCACTAATTATGAAAATCTCTTTGTTTTTCCTAAACAATGTCAAACAGCCTGCGTGTTGGATGTCCATACATGAGTGAAAACCCAGATTGCAGGCTTTATAAGTCATGTCCTTTCCTCTTTCAGGCACCATGGTTCCATTGTTGTTGCTGTTAGGTGCCTTGAGTCAGTATCTGACTCATAGCAACCCTGCATACAACAGGTGAAACTATTGTCAGTGCTTCTCTGCTGTTCACAGGGTTTTCAATGGCGGGTTGATTTTTGGGAGGGGGTTGCCAGGTCCTTCTCCCAAGCCTACAGCTTCTGGTGTTCCCAGGAGGTCTCCCATCCAGGTACTAACCAGGCCCGACCCTGCTTAGCTTCCGAGATCTGATGGGATCGGATGACACAGGGCTACAGCTGCAGTGATGGACGTGGATCCATTAGGAATGGTAAATATATGAACAAATTTGAACTCAATTTGTATCTTAAACTTCCACCTTAGTGAAAATACCTCAGCATGTACTCTAAAAACAAAAAAGCTAATTTCTATTATTATCATACTTTGTATTTGCCACATTTAATATAGGCTCTTTTTCTTTCTCTTTATAGATATTGGGTCACTATATTCTGAAGATGTGAAGAATCGTATATATCCATTTCAGTTTTTCCAAATTATGTTACCACTTCAAGTGATTTTCCAGATCAAGAAACATGTGTTGTTGCTCTTTTATAATGTTTTCATGCCCATAAAACATAGCACATAACTATGCATAGGGCAGATACCCCATTGACAGTGACTTATGAATTCTAAGAGAGGGAGAAAGAGTTTTAGTACAGTTTTCTTACCCTTAGGGGCTGAATAATAGAAAGCAGATGAGAATGAATGATGTGAGGGCATAAACACTATCATTTTTCAGGGAATCAAGAACATTACTAATAAGAGCAATTAACATTTCTGAACTTAGTTGAAGCCCTCAATGATGATGACATTTCTGTTAAATTTTGGAATTCATGTAGTTTTATAGATTTTAACATGTAAATTTGCCACCTAGATTTTAATTGCTAATTCTTAACATACTAGCACAATGAGATTTTAATTTGACTTTATGGCTCCATGTTGTTGATTTTATTTCCACTAAGTACAGAGAAAGGTGAAAAGAAAAATATACTTTGTGTTAGCTGAGAAGAAATATTAAGAATATAACTTAATACATTGTCCTCATTATTGTTAGGTGCCATTGAGTTGGTGTCTGACTCATAGTGACCCTATGTACAACAGGCGATACAGTATTGTTAGTGCTTCTCTGATATTCATAGGGTTTTCAATGGCTGGTTGTTTATTGGGAGTGGGCTGCCAGTTACTTCTCCCAAGCCTATAGCACCTGGTGTTCCCAGTCAGTCTCCCATCCAAGTACTAACAAGGCCTGACCCTGCTTAGCTTCTGAGATCTGATGGGATCAGACACCCCTGTGGTATGGCTGCAGGTATCCTCCTTATTAGTTAAGTAAATTTGATCAGAAAATATCACATTTTTTTCTTGAAATTTCATCTCTGAATCTATGATTATAAACTTTGTAAAATTTTTGAGCAGTGTTTTGAAAATATTGCCTAGATATTTCTTGGTAGGCAAGATGATGGTCCCTGAAAATCTCCCACCCTAAAATCCCCAGACACTGAGAATGGATAAGGTTATATGGTAAATTACATGGGAAATTAAGATTGTAGATGGAATGAAGTTTGCAAATAAAATAACTTTAAAATAGATTATCCTGGTTTATACAGCTGGTCAGACTGTAAACAGAGGTCCTTATAAATGCAGATGAAGGCAGAAGAGATTAAGTAAATTTGATATGAAAAGAACTTAACCAACTGCTTCTGGCTTTAAAAATAGAAGAAACAAGTTATAAACTAAGGAAGTGGGAAGTCTCTCAAAACAAATTCTCTCCTAGAACCTCCAGAAGGAGAATGGCCCAGCTTTGACTCTAGCCTGATTAACTGATTTTGTAGTTCTGACCTCCACAAGTGTAAAGGAATAAATACATATTACTTTAAGTCACCAAGACTGTGGCAATTTGATAAATCAGTAACAGGAAAGGAATGCAAACTTTATATTTTCCAGGATGATCCAGGTTAGAACTCAGCTCTATGTTCTACTACTCTGATCATATTATTTGGTGGAAAACTTTCTAGTAGACTGAATAAAAAACAATCTAATGACTATCATGCTCATACTAACTTTCCATTATTTATGCTCAAATCTTTTGGAGACATTACTAAAGATCTATACAAATCCAAGTACCATCTTCCATATGACCAAATCAAGCCAATATTAAGTTTATCACTAAGTAATTTCCCTCAGGATGCAATTAAGATCATGAAAGAATTACTCAGCTACTTGTGTTTTCGTTGTTGTTGTTGTTGTTGTTGTTGTTGTTTTACAGCCAGATATAATCAAGCTCAATAATTTAACATTTTCTTTGTCTTCAAGTCATTACTATACTTGTTTTCTTTTCTTTTTTTTTTTTTTTTTTTTTTTTTTTTTTTTTTTTTTTTTTTTTTTTTTTTTTTTTTTTTTTTTTTTTTTTTTTTTTTTTTTTTTTTTTTTTTTTTTGCCTACAGCTGTAACACTGTAGAGTCTGCTTACAAGTTAGATTTTGGAAGCTAAGCAAGGTTGGGCCCCGTTAGTACTTGGACAGGAGACCACCTGGGAATGCTAAAGACTGTAGGCTTGGAAGAAGGATCCAACAACCCACTCCCAAAAATCAATCCACCATTGAAAACCCTATGAAGAGCAGAGAAACACTGATAATGGTATTTCATCTGTCATACATAGGGTCACTATCCGTTGGACAGTGACTCGACGGCACCTAACAAGAAGAACAATAATTGTTTTTAAGGAAATAATACTTTTAGTCTTCCAAAATAAAAAATCAGAAAAAGTAAAATCATTACATTGATAATAACATTTATGTTCTTTAAATCAAGTCCTACTCCTAGAGCAGTTCATTAATGGCTTAATATTAGAATACATTTAAATATTAGAGGAGTCACTTGACTTAATTGTTAAGGTTCCTTTCCAGCTATGTTTCTAAAACTCCATGATTATTATATAAATCAAAGCAAGGAATCAGATTGCTTTCTTATAACAAAATTTCTTATAGAAAATCATAACAGCAAGGCTATCTTTACTGCATTTGAAGTTTTGAGGTCAGGCTCAACAATACCTCAGTGGCATGTTTGCATACTTGTTTCAAAGATAAAATGTGAAAACACTTCTAGAGTCAGATATAATAACTGACACAGAAAAGCTACTAATCAAGGTTTTAAAAATACCTGTTCTTTTGAAGGATCCAGCTTAGCCACAGAAAAGCCATTTTATAGATCAGGCTTTTTCCACTGCCTCAGAGAGACCCCACCCCTCCCAACTTGGGAGATCCCGAGCTATCTTAAGCTACCGCTTCCTCTTATCTGCTAACACCAACGTCTCAGAATGCTGAAACCTTCCCCCTTCCCGCTCGCGCCTTGCCAATCAGTTTAAAAGTCAACCAATGTGACCAATCAAAGTTATACCAGTCAGCTAACCCACCATTTTGCTTCTGTAAGGGTATAAAAAGCCCTCGCTTCTGCATTTCGGGGTCTCTCTCGCTCTCTTGTTCGATGGAGCTGAGTAGACCCCGACGCGTCGGACAATAAAATCCTTTGCGCTTGCAGCGGTTCAGGTCTCCGTCTCTTATTGGGAACACTTTGGATAGACACGGTGTCCCTCCGGGAAGCCGAGTCTTACACTTTCTTCCATTGAAAATTATTTTTATTTTAAACATATTGTACAATAATCTTCCTAAGAAATTTGATGAACATGAATTAGTAATTTTTTCAGGATTTACAGAAAATATTGTGAACATTTGCTCATAAAACATTACTGCTTAAGTAGTTGGAGTATCAGAATGGATACCATTTGGAAAATACATTAGCCACAGTTTGAGGCAACTTTCTCTGAAGATGTTTCTTGCCCAAAACAAACTCATTTTTTTCCTTTTGACAATATCTATTGGTTTTTAAGCAGTGATCAAACTATACCCTTTATTTTACATCAAAACACTTAAAACTATACAGTGTTTCACATACAGATTCATGAACCCTTAGGATTCCTAGGAATCTCAAGCTCCTTTGTGAGACTGGATTTATAAGGGGCAGAGGCATATGCATAACACAGGGGACGTTCCAGCACCCACCATTTGAATCAGATAGCTCAGCTTTCTCTAGTTCATGTGCTAGGTTTCACATTTGGTTGAAAGAAAGATTTGAGCACCACTGTCTTAGAGAAATTCATCACAATCAAATTTTAATTCATATAAAGTATATTAATAACAATACAATTAAATTCTATCAGAGACCACTACCTGTTTCTGGACACATGAATTCCCAAAATAAAGACTTTATTTACTATCATTACTTCCAAATTGCTGTGGTCTTATGGCTAAGTTTATAAATGGAAGGTTATTTAAAATGTCTGGACTACATCCTTAAAAGGAAAATATGTGCCCTAGGTGGCCCAATTTTTTTTATCCTATTTACTTGGAACAGGGATTCCTAGAGCTCTCTCTATGCTGAAACTTTACAATAAAATCCACATCTCAAAGGAAAACTAGAGACCACCACAGTATCCTTGAATTACCTAAATTTAGACTTTTCTGTAAGAGAGAAATAAACTTGTATCATATTTGTCCCACTGTCATTTTGGCTTTTTATTACATTTATCCAAATCTAAATAAAATACTGTTTATGGAATTTTCATGATAATACTACTATATAACTAGATAAATAACCCAGATCTTATATCTTTTGCTATTTATTCATTTGTGGGTTGGCAAAGATAACAGTTATGTTAAAAATTTAGACATATTCTTGCCCAACCATTATTTTCCTATAAATATAAATAGACTAAAATAATGTTGTGGTTTTCAAATTTCATTGTATTTGGTAAAATTGAGAGCCATCCTCTCAGCTTTCTATATATATTAGAGAATATATATGTTTGTCTTTATATATATAATCATAATGCCATTTTCAATTTAGCCACAAATCACAAGAATACTCAGAGGTTAAAAAAAAAAAAAGAAAAACTATCCTAAAGAAAAAGCATATTTATAGCCCAATGTTACAATCTTTTTTTTAAGTAACAGTAAACAAATATTTCTAAAAGCTTTTGAAGTGAATAACATTTTATTCAACTCAAAAAACACCATTACCCTGCTGAACCAGTTGGAAGTGGTGACAGTAATAAAGCAAATTGTCTTGCTACATTAGTCAGTAGGAATGTTCATGACTCACTACACAAAAGTAAACAAAAACAAAAATGACTTTGAAAGAAATTGTCAGAAGAATGGAGTTTTAGTGCTATCAATTTTTTAAAGACCATTGAAGAAATAATGAGGGAATATTGGATAAAGAATATTAAAGAAGTTTGAAGATGAAACACAGAATTGTAATAAATTTCTGTACCCAAGACTAAATGCTAATAAGTTACACCAGAGAATAACAAGAGAGGGGCAAGAATAACAAGAGAGGGGCATTTAATTTGTATCAACAAGGATAGGACTTAGTTGTCCTAGGGATAAATTTAAGGAAACCTAAAACAAAAACCTCCAGGGAATAATGCTGCAACAGATCTAAACTGAGATGAAAGCCAAGCTGCCTTGTCACATAGGGATAGGACAAGTGATGACCAGAAGTCAAGGTGGTGGGTAGCCAACACAAGTCATTCTATGTGTGCCGGGTCCAGATCCACTCATGATGGGTAGACAGAGTCCCCACATGAGGAAGAGTATCTTTAATAAAGGCATTGGAAGGAAAATCCACCGAAAGGGGATGAGTACTCCTAGCCTCGGAGGGAAAGTCTGCTGAGAGGGGAATAGTACCTCCAAAAAGGTCTCTTCATGGAAAAGGACTTGGAACCCCATCTTTTCTTAAATTTTAATTGGCCACTATTGTAGATTTCTAGAAATATTCATGAAAAATAATCTTCTGGCTCTGTGGGTTATGCTAATTCAGATTGGGAGTTGACAAACCTCAGGCTTTCTTGAATGGAAACCCCTGAATGACTTCCAACAGCCTAAACTCCTTAAACAAAAGCCTTTGTACTGACAGCTCTACAGTAAGCAAAAGCACCCATTCTTCATAACAACAGGCTCAATGGGGTGACACACAGGTGGCAACTAACCGCCCTAAATTCCTGCATAAAGATTAGGAATAGTCAATTGTTACAGGAAATGCAGATGCTCAGGTCATCTTGGTGTCTTTCTTTAAAATAAACACACTTTGTCTCTGAGTTCCTCTTCCACCTGGATTGATTACCACCTGAGACTCATGTGACAATTGATCAGGTGATTCCATCAATGCAACCAACTTCCTTGTCTTTTTCTGACCTTTCATAAGATTTCATGAATGGTAATTCTGTATAAAAAGGCTGGATAATCTGGAAATAAATGGAACAAGATCACACTGCCTCAGAGGTGCTGTGTTTGTTGCCCACTGCCGACTCCTCATCCGCCTTCGGGAGACCCTGGATTCTATCTAGCCTGCAGCTGGTCTGCGGCATATGTGGTTGGCTTTTTTTTTTTTTTTTTTTTTTT
>VMDO01014611.1:0-53896 GCA_007922755.1 Pedetes capensis | reverse complement strand
CCATTTCCTCTTAGATCTGGAACAAGACAAGGATGTCCTCTCTCTCCTATTCTATTTAACATAGTAATTGAAGTCCTGGCCAGGGCAATCAGACAAGAGAAAGAAATCAAAGGGATACAGATTGGCAAGGAAGAGGTCAAATTATCCTTATTTGCAGATGATATGATCTTGTACCTGAAAGACCCCAAAACCTCAACCACAAAACTTCTGGATCTAATTAACTCCTTCAGCAAAGTCGCAGGCTACAAAATTAACACAAAAAAATCAATAGCTTTTCTTTACACCAATTCCAAACAGGAAGAGAAGGAAATTTCTGGAAAACTACCATTCATGATAGCCCACCAGAAAATTAAATACCTTGGAATCAATCTAACCAAAAACCCTTCAGATCTCTACAAGCAAAATTTCAAAACGTTAAAGAAAGAAATAGCAGGGGCACTGAAAAATGGAAAGACCTCCCCTGCTACTGGATAGGGAGAATTAATGTGGTAAAAATGGCTATCCTACCAAAAGCAATCTATAGATATAACGCAATACCCATTAAAATTCCACTGACTGACTTTACAGAAATAGAAAAAATGATCAAAAAATTCATATGGAACCACAAAAGACCACGTATAGCCAAAACACTTTTAAGCTGCAAATCTAATGCAGGTGGAATCACAATCCCTGATTTCAAACTATACTACAGTGCAGTGGTTGCAAAAACAGCTTGGTACTGGCACAAAAATAGGCCCGAAGACATCTGGAACAGAATAGAAGACCCAGATATACCTCAACACACCTATAGTCACCTAATTTTCAACAAAGGAGCAAAGCAAGTAAACTGGAAAAAGGACAGCCTCTTCAACAAATGGTGCTGGGAAACATGGTCATCCACATGCAGAAAAATGAAAGCAGACCCGCATCTCTCAATATACACGAAAGTTAACTCAAAATGCATAAAAGATCTCAACATAAAACCAGAAACTTTAAAACTTATAGAAGGCAAGATAGGCAATACACTCCATCATATAGGCATAGGAAAGTATTTCCTTAATAGGACTCCAATTGCTCAAGAAATTGCAACAAGAATAGATAAATGGGATCACATGAAATTAAAAAGCTTCTGCACAACAAAAGAAACAATCAACAGAGTCAAGGAACCCCCATGGAATAGGAAAAAAATCTTTGCATTTTATATATCAGATAAAGGTCTAATTACTAGAATTTATAAAGAACTCAAGAAAAAAACTCCCAAGACAACAAATAACCCAATACACAAATGGGCAAAGGAACTGAGTAGACAGTCCTCAAATGAAGAGGTCCATAAAGCCATGAAACACATGAAAAAATGCTCAACATCCCTAGCCATTAGGGAAATGCAAATCAAAACAACTCTGAGATTTCACCTTACACCAGTAAGAATGGCCAAGATCAATAAAACAAATAACAACAAATGCTGGCAAGGTTGTGGTGAAAAAGGAACACTATTACATTGTTGGTGGAACTGTAACTTGGTCCAGCCACTGTGGAAATCAATATGGGGATATCTTAAAAAGCTGAAAATAGATCTATCATACGACCCAGCTATAACACTACTGGGAATTTACCCAAAGGAAGATGGGTCATCATACCACCGAGACACCTGCATCTCCATGTTCAATGCAGCACTTTTCACAATACCAAGGGTATGGAATCAACCAAAGTGCCCTTCAACAGAAGAATGGATAAAAAAACTATGGTACATATACATGATGGAATACTATTCAGCAATCAAAAAAATGAAATAAGGTCATTCGCAGCAAAATGGATGAAATTAGAGAAAATTATTTTAAGTGAACAAACCCAAGCTCAGAAAGAGAAACACATGTTCTCACTCATATGTGGGAGTTGAATCAAAATTATAAGGAGGAACCATCCTATTCAAAGATCGGATCAAAATAAAATGGAAAAAAAAAGGTAAGGCTGGTGTCAATATAAATGGTCTAGAAAATGCATGCAATTGTTCTGACAAGATAATAACAAAGTTCGCTACAGGAAAAAGTGCTATCTTAAACAGAACTGTGACTCAAGTACATATAGAAAATTATTACCTAGTAAATGATAGAGAGGACTTAGTTGAGGAGGGTGGGGGGTAGGAATACAAGAGGGTAAGGGGGCACCTATATGAATAATGTACATCAAAATGCATATATGTAAATGCCACAATGAAAAGCATGTCAGAATGAATCACATTAAGGTGTACATTAAAAATGTCCAATAAAAAAATGTCTACTATGTTTTGTTGACTATGCAAAGGCATTTGACTTTGTGGATCATAATAAATTATGGATAACACCTCAGAAATTGGGAAGACCAGAGCACCTACTTGTGCTCATGAGAAGTCTGTACGTGAACCAGGAGGCAGTTGTCTAAATAGAACAAGGAAACACTGCCTGGTTTGAAGTTGAGACAGGTGTGCATCAGGGCTGTATACTTTCACCATATCTCTTCAATTTATACACTGAGCAAATAATCCGAGAAGCTGGACTTTATGAGGAAGAACACAGCATTAGGATTGGAGGAAGACTCATTAACAACCTGCATTATGCAGATGACACAACTCTGCTTACTGAAAGTGATGAGGATTTAAAACATTTACTGATGAAGATCAAAGATCATAGCCTTCAATATAGGTTGTGACTAAACATCAACAAAACAAAAATCCTTACAACTGGGTCAGTACACAACTTCACAAAAAATGGAGAAAAGATTCAGGTTGTCCAAGATTTTGCTTTGCTTGGCTCTATAATCAACACCCATGGAAGCAGCAGTCAAGAAATCAAAAGACACATTGCTCTAGGAAATGCTGTGGCAAATGATCTCTTTAGAGTATTGAAAAGCAAAGATGTCACATTGAAGATGAAGGTGCATTTGACTCATGCCATGGTATTTTCAGTCGCCTCATATGATTGTGAAAGCTCTACATTGAACAAGGCAGACAGGAGAAAAATTCATGCTTTTGAATTATGGTGTTAGAGACGTCTATTGAATATACCATGGACTGCCAAAAGACCCAACAGATCTGTCCTAGAAGAAGTGCAGCCAGAGTGCTCTTTGGAAGCAAGAATGGCCAGACTGCTTCTTACATATTTTGGACATGTAGTCAGGAGAGATCAATCCCTAGAGAAACACATCATGTTCAGGAGAGTGGCAGGTCAACACAAAAGAGGAAAACCCTCCACCAGATGGATTGACACAGTGTCTGCAACAATGGGCTTGAACATAAATAAGATTGTGTGCCCGGCAAAGAATCGGGAAGTGTTTCAATCTGCTGTACATAGGGTTGCTATGGGTTGGAGTAGACTTGATGGCACCTAACAACAACAGCAACAATTTACTATTCTATGAGAAAATATGAATAAATCTTATAAACACTTAGATGAATAAAATAGTCCAGGCATACAACCAAAAATTATAAACCAGAGTCTTCATTCAGATAAAGGTGAAAATTAGGTAAATTTGATTCATAAAAATGGAGGTAGTGAGATAGTGGTTATCTTGGGAAATAGGGGCAGTTTATGACTGGTAGTAAGTACAAGAAGACTTTCTGGGTGTTGGTAACCTCTATGCCTCTGTTCAGTTACGTATATGGAGTAGAACACCTCACTTATGTACATTTTTGTATTTATTTTGCATTTTTATAAAATAGTATTTTAAATTTTTAAGCAGTTGTTCAATTTTGTTCCTGACAGTACATTCTCCTGGGGCTATTATCATATTTATTGAAAGATCACCCATCAATGTCAGAGACTCAACATTTTTTATGGAGGAGAATTTTTTTGTCTTCTCAAATACTCTCCTTGTTCTCTATGTAGTATTTTAGCAAAGAATTACTATATTTTTCTTTTCTTCCACCTACTTAAATCCCACCTTTTTTACCTGCAATCAAATTCAAGATCTGCCATGCTAATTTTCCTAACCTTTCCCAAATGGAGAGGTTATTCTCACCAATTATGCCTTCTATTTTTCTTTATCATCCTCTTCAAAAGCCAACATTACTGTTGTTTTGTATAGTTTTACCAAAGTCCTACACCAAAGTGTACCATATTTACTCTGCTGTCATATCACATATTAGGGGTACAATTTGTCGTCACTACCCTGCTCCTGATAAGTTTGACTGCCATATTTGGGATACGTGATTTCATGAGAATTTATAGCTCTATGGGATAAAAACTATCACATTAAGGACAATGCAGTATTTTATGTTACTTTGAATTGTTTCTGGAATTTATTCCAAAATTCTTTTTAAAAGCCATATTCTAGAACACAGCATGGTGAGTCTCCTCCAAAAGAACACTATTTTACAGGACTGATTTTCTAGAGGTCTTTGAGGTTGTTAAGTTTTACAATAAGTGGAATTTAGAACATTTATCTCCTCTCATAAGCATGATTTTTATATTCCTTTCCCTTTATTCATACTTTTAAGCCTTTTATCTATCTGGCCAACAGAATGAAGAAAAAAGCTTTGGAAGAAATAAAAAAAGTGATATACATAGAAATAGGTGGTTCATATAGTGCTTTTCTCTTTTGGCCAATTTTTATACTAGTTCACAGGTAAGCTGCATATGAATTTTTCCACACTTTATTCCCTTTCCAGTTTGTACAGGAGTGTTTGAGTACATTACTTCACTTCTATTATCCTTCAAATTTATTCTGGATAGCCAATCACAGATTTGGTGGTCACTGAGGACTTTGATGCCATAATTGGTACTGCTCAAAGGAAAGGAGTATATCCCTTCAGGACACACTTGAAAATATTAGAATATTGTATAATGTGAGTGGAACATATTGGGTATATGAAAATTTTTTAAAAGATAAGAGTAAAAGAATAAAAAATATATATTTCTGGAACTTCTCCTACCTTATTTTGGCATAATTTTTGTAATGAATGTCAACTACTGATTTCAAAACTATGCTTTCATTCATGTTGCTTGGTAAATTAGGACCACACCATGAACCCCAATCCTATTCCTCTTTCATAGTGAAAAGAATAATCATACAAGTATGCATAAGAGAAAAGATAATTATATTTTGAGAATTTATCCAGATTTAGACAATTTTGTTTTTTATACTATGAAAATACAGGAAAATAAGGAAGATATCATAACTCTTCCTCTGGCCATAAAGTGTAGGTTCCCTTTTTACGAAACTGTTCCCTTCATGAACTTCCTCATTTTCTCAGCAACAGCATCCATCACCGTCACTGTGGAAATAAATCTCTGAGTCATTCCTGGCTCCTCTGTGCCTATTCTTTCCTTTTCAGAACTTTCTTCCTCATCCTGACTCTGTCTCCATTCTCTTGGGATAGAGAATAACTGGGTAAATCTTTTGATTTGTGGATAAAACTGATTTTATTTAAATGTTTATCAATCATTCAAATTTTGTGTGGTTCCAGCAATAATTAAATCATAGGCCTTTGTAATTTTTTCTTATTTTGCAAATAAGTTTGAGAGATTGAAATGTGACTTGCCTTATCTTAAAATATTCTTCTCAGGTTTAACACTAGGCCATTAATATGTGCTGCAAAATGTTTACTCTAGGAAAATATTGGGAAGAATAGTGTTTAATGTACTTAAGCATTTGGATCTTAAATCAACACCCACAGAAGTAGCAATCAAGATGTCAAAAGATGCATTGCATTGGGGAAAGCTGTTGAAAAAGACCTATTTAAAGTGTTGAAAAGTAAAGATGTCACACTGAACATGAAGGTGCTCCTGACTCGTGATGATATTTTCAGTTGCATCACATGTTGTAAAAGATGGACTTTGACTAAAGGAGACAGAAGAATTGATGCTTTTGAATTATGGTGCTGGAGAGAAATACTGAATATACCATGGATTGCCAAAAGAAACAGCAAATCTGTCCTAGAAGAAGTGAAACCAGAATGCTCCTTGGAAGCAAGGATGGCTATTCTACATCTGATGTATTTTGCACATGTTGTCAGGAGGGACCAATCCCTGGAGAAGGACATCACATTTGGGAGAGTGGCAGGTCAGTGAAAAAAAGGGAGACCCTCCACAAGATAGACTGACACAGTGACCCCAACAATAGGCTTAAACATAAAAAAAAAATTGTGTGCATGCGTAGTGTCAAGGAATGTTTCATTCTTCTGTATATAGGGTCGCTATGAATCAGACCTGAAACAATGGCACCTAGCAACATCACAGCAACCATTTGGAAGACTGTATTATTGTAAGTCTTTGGACCTGGAGTCTATTTTTGTAGGATAATTTTATTTTTCAGCTATAATTTATTGAAAAGCTAGATGATGATTGAAATATTCTGTTTATTCATAAGATCATTTTAGGAAGTTATATTTTGAAATGTTTTTCCATTTCATTTAAGTTAGATAAAGCTCTTCCTAATGTCCACTTATTATGTATTAAGTTTGTAGAATCTGCTGTGATGTCCCTTAACCCATTTCTGATATTGGCAATTTGTGACTTGTCCCTTCTCTTAGTAAATGTTGCTAGAACTTTATACATTTATAAGATTACTCACTAATAAACATCTTTAGCTTTATTGACTTTCTTTTTTTGTGTTTTCCTTATGAGTAGCTGCTCTTATCATTATTATATCCTTGGCTTTACTCTGGTAATTTAAATTTCTTTTTTTAACCTCTCAAGATTATAGCCTACACTGTTAATTTTCATTTCATGCTTTTTCTTTTTCAAAAAATTAATTTACTCTATTTTTAGTTAAATAAAATTATGTGTATATTTATCTATATATTTATATATCAAATACAACATGACGTTTTACAATATGTATGCATTGTGGAATGACTAAATTCTGCTAATTAGCATATTTACTGCTTCACATACTTATCTTTTTTGTGGCAATAAAGCTTTAAATCTACTCCATTAAAGATTTTCAAGAATACAATACATTTTATTAACTGTAGTCATCAAGCTGTATAATAGATCACTTGACCTTATTCTTCTCATATAACTGAATTTTTTTTCTAATATTTCTTTTAGGCAGTTAATTTTCCCATCTCATAGGTATGATGTGTATAATTTGCATTATCATTTCAATGAAAACAAATTGTAATATCATTTTCAGTTTTCTTCCCTAATCCACTGAGTTCTTGGAAGTGCTTAGAAGTACTTCCCTTTCTAAATATAGGGATGTCCATCATGTTTGGCTATAGAGTGAGCTGATTTCTAAAGATTCCAGAAATTTCTATCACTGCATGTCAGGTCTGTCTGCCCAAGGTTGATTAGTTGGTTGTTTGTGGGGATAGCTCTCTGCCTTCCAGGCCTCCTAGGTCAGCTCTTTTACATTAGGGATGTGGGTCTCTGCTGGATTATGGAATGGTCAGAGCAGAATTTATATATATACTGGGCTCATCTTTGGGCCAAGACTCCTGCTTCATCCAGGCATATGTCAGATCCTGGAGTCTTCAGGTGCACAGGCTGGGGTGGGAAGAGAGTGAGACAGAAGGTGTGTGGCTGGTGTAGAGGGTATCTGGGAGTTTTGAAAGAAAAGAGCTCACCTGACTGTCCATCAGCCTGTCCTCTGGTTGCCTCTCTCGTTTTCAGCAAATCCCCTGATGCAGATTAGTAGTTACCACATCACTCCTCACTGCATCTTGACTGTTTCACCTGAGCATTCACCGCTCCCTGGGAGGCTTCATTTTGTGAATTCTGCTGGGAGAGACAGTGATGGGTCAGAACTGAACACTCTGTTTCTAATTTTAGTGCCTCTTCAGTTAATTTTTCCACCCAGAAGCAAAAGATTTGCATTTAAAACACAAATCTGATCACATAGCTCTTCCAGCCCAAACCTTCCAGAGTGTTCTGAACGCTCTCATTGTGGCAGGCACAGCACCGCAGAGCTGGGGCTCCCTGAGCACACTTTGCAACACTGTCACTACTGCTCGTTTGTCTCCAGACACCCTTCTGGTCAGCTAAATACATTTCTGGCTCAGGGCCTTAGTAATTACTGTTTCTTCTACCTACAGTGCTTATCCAGTGCTGGCTTGCCTGGTTTTCTCTTCAGTTATGTCTCAGACACACTTTCCCTCACACATTCTCTCCATGCCTCCTCTTACTTTCTCTTCCTTGGTAGCACTTTATGTTGACTTTCTGTATTTATTTGCTTGTACCTCCCTTATGCTCTAGAATGCCCTTCAGGAGGATGGAGAAACATTTGCTCACATTTTATCTCCAGCTCTAAGACAGAGCTGGACTACTAACAAATACTTGCTGAGTCTCTGAAATAATGAATGGACCAATGAAGGGAATACAAGGAATCTTGAAGGACTTTAGTTTTTTACTGCCTTACTCCATGTACATATATTGTTGTTGTTGTTAGGTGCCATCAAATCAGTGTCCAACTCATAGCAACACTATGTACAATAGGTAAAACACTGTTGTCAGTGCTTCTCTGCTGTTCATAGGGTTTTCAATGACAGATTGATTTTTGGGAGCGGGTTGCTGGGTCAGTCTCCCAAGCCTACAGCACCTGGTATTCCCAGGCAGTCTCCCATCCAAGTACTAACCAGGCCTGACCCTGCTTAGCTTCTGAGATCTGAGGGGATCAGTCACCACAGGGCTACAGGTGCAGGAATGTACATATATAGCTTACACATATACATTCATAGCATATAAATATGTGGAGAGAGAAGGGAGCTCATGCCAGCCCATGAAAGGGACAGATAAGTGCCCTCACCCTCTAAATTTGTGTTCACTATGGTTTTAAGAGACCCTAAGCAAAAATCAAGTAATTTTGTATGGTGGTAAAAGATATGAATAAAATGAGGCTATTATACAACAGAGAGTGTAAGTAAAGGGGATATGAGGGTGTTACTTCACCTAGGCTAGTGTTTGTAAGCCTCAAGAGGACAGACATGTTTGGTCAAATTATTCTCAGTGTGGGGGTGTCTGTGCTTCTCAGGAATCTGGGAGGCTTCCCTAGCTTCTACCCATTGGGTTCCATTGACACACCTCCATCTCCTAGATGACAACAAAAAGTGCCGTGCAATATTGGTGTGCAGATAATGGGAAGGAAGGACTTGAGAAAGATGTCTCGATTTTGTTAGTGGTAATGAACAGTAACAGAGAAGCAGCTCCTTGTGACGGCGTTTGGAATGGGCCAGGTGAAGTGGAGACAATTAGAAGGGCAAGTAGAGATGGCTCACAGGTAGTTATAGAGATTGCTTTTCAGGAAACAGTCAGGGACAAAAGTGACTGAGGAGTCACAAGCAAAGACATGAGCCAAGATTAAATAATGTGTTTCCATAAAATATGGATCTGTCTCATAGCAGTTAATAAAATGGCTCAGGTGGGATTTCCATGAGAGCAGAAGCTAAACATCAATCATTACAACCAAGGCGCATCTCTGGAACCCATTGCATCAAGTCCATGGAACAGGAGAGAACTGAGTAGAGGTAAAAGGGAGACACTGGTTCTCCTGCTGGATACCAGCCATGGAGCTGGAGCTGAGCAGAGGAATATGGGGCATTCACCAGTGGGGGAGATACAAGTGGAAGAGGGAGGTAGAGGTGCTGTGGGGAAAGCCTGTCTTTTCTGTGGGGCTCTCATTTCAGTGTCTGAATCCCCACACCTTGACCAAAGTTAGAAATTAGTCTCTAAGTGACAGCAGAATATGGGCACCAGGGCTGCAGTGAGATCTCCAAGAGCCTACGCCTGATGAGTTCACCATGTCCCATCCCTCTGGCTGTCCATTTGGAACTAAAGATAAACAAGATCAGATTGTAGCCCCCATATGTCCATGGATACATTACATGAACTTTTGTGAAACTAAAATAACATTTTTAAAAGTCTGTTCACATTAACTCACTTCAATTCAAATGATTTTATAATAATTTTATGCCTAAAGAAAAATGTATGAGAACTGTATTAAAGTTCTCACATTACCATAACCTGGATCCCTATTTTGGTTGAAGGAGGGAGAAAAAGGAAGGAGGGAAGAAAGAGGGAGAGAAAGAGGACACATTAATCAACTATTCGTCTCCCTATGTATACAAACATGTACAGGGGGGGGAAGAGATCATGTTCTGACATGATGCACTATCACTCCCAAATAATCCAGTCTGTGCCACCAATAAACACAAATACTCCTGTATTTAACCACCATGCAAAACTCCCAATCAGATCTACCTTGATAAAACACTGTCTCCAAATCTTCAGTCTCCATTCATGCTTACCAACTGCCCCAACATCTTTTTGTCTTTAAAATTCCAGGATTCTACTACATTACATGTAGCATTTAGTTGTCTTTTCTCATCAGTCTCTTTCCACCTAGAAGAACAACTTAATCTTTCTACCTCTCTTTCCCTCAACCATGTAGCTCTTCCTCTTAATTAGATAATTCCAATGTATTTCCCTAATTCATTCAATCAGTTTGTATTTCTACCAGTAATGGACTGAATTTTATGGGGCAATATTGATGTTGCAATTTTTTCAACCCTATATATGGATATGCTAGGATATTGATATACTAATTTCATGGAAATTATGGTATAACAATGAAACGTATTATGACAACATTTACCTAAAAGCCTGCACAAGTACAGAGCAAGACTTTAAGTGAGATGGCCTGCAGTTTCTCTCTTACTTGGGAAAGGCAATTCTGTGCATTACTTCTCAATTCTTCATTCACTTTTGTAACATTGACACCTCAAAATTTGCGAGAATTAAATGTTTACAATATATATCAGAAAAAGCCACAAATACTTTTTTTCTTTTTAAAGAAAATGACATTTTTCCAAGCTGGTTCACATGCACCCCAATAAGTTGTCCCTTCAATACCCAGTATGTTGATTTCAAGTTATGACATTTTGAAGAAACTGTGCATGCAGCATCTGATGAAGAATGATAGTCTTTGTTCTGGATTTATAATTTCTAGGCTGTAATATGATTTTGGCATATCTATTCTTTTATTTAAAACAGATTCACTATTTGGAACAGAAGGTATGGAGACTCATTAGTGTACATCAGAGACTGTAATAATTAAAAACGAAGCAAAGCCAGTAAAGTGGCACATACCCATAATTCCAGTGATTCAGGAGGTGGAGGCAGGAGAATCGCTGGTTAAAGGCCAGAGGCAGCCCGCATAACTTATCAAGGCCCTGTCTCCAAGATACAGATAAAAAAAGGGGTTGGGGATGCAACTTAGTTTAGAATCTTTGCAAACTATGCATGAGACCCTGCATTTCCCCTCAGTACTACAAAACAAACAACCCAACAAGCCCAAAAAGGCAAAGATCCCCAAAACAAATTCAAATTAGTAAAAAAATAAATCAAAATATCAATCCTCCTTCCAAAAAACCAAATCATCAAACAAAAACCAAAGAAACAAACAACCCCCCCAAACAATAAAAACAATATAAAAACAAAAAGCAAATTATTTTACATGACAGTGGATCAGAGCTTGAGATCCCACAGATGTGACCCATGTGACCCACACCTACCCCAGAAGATGTGGCCTCACATCAGGGAGGTGAGGAAAGAGGAGGTCCAAGCAAAGAGAACCCCAAACAATAGAGAAAACTACAGTCTAAGGCAGGAAGAGTTCTCTACAGCAATAGCCTAGATATTCTCTCTGGACTCAGCCCCTGTTTACTTCCTCAACACTCTCAGGGAAAGCTTTAATAGTTTGTATCCCAGATTTTCTTCTAGAACCTCCTAGAATTATTAGGTTTATTTCCACAGCTCTACATCTCTGAAAATTGCATTGTAGGGTTCTCTGTCTAATTTACATTCTTGCTACATCTGTAGGTTTTCTCTGACTGTACCATGCCTGAAATATCAGAATCCCAAGGACCACTGGGATCAAATCAACCACACCCTTCCAGATGAGATTCTCATACCTGGGTGTATGAAGCTGGCAATTTTGGATAAAGAGATCACCAAGATTAGTGTAGACCCAAATTACCACAGGATGCCTAGATATCTACCTAGCTAACCCTCCTCCCCTTGACAGTCCTCTGCTCCTGTGATCAGCACCATAATTTAGAATTTTCCTTAGCTGCTAGTCTTGGATTCTGACTTGTTTGGTAATGGCTGATTTTATCAGCTTCTGCTGAAAGACACATAAATAAGTAGCTAGGGGAGTACTTAAGAGGCCTAGCCACCAGAGTTATGATTTCTTGGATTACCTGCTTCTCATGCCGTAACTGTCAGGTAGTACCTTCATTAACCTTTTCCAACAGGTGCCAGAATTCTCTCTAGTCATCTCATTGAGATTCAGTTCTCATATATGAATTCAACTCTCTTTTCTGAGTTACTGAGGGACACATTTGGTCATTCCCAAGAGATCAGAGCAATTTATTCACCAACTCAGAAAGAATTTAGCCCCTGTATGTTTATGGTTGATACTAAGACACAGTACAATGTAAAGAATTTCTTCTCAAGGTGAAAGTTTCCACTCATCAAGAGCTGAGGATGCAAGGTCCATAGATAGTAAGTTGCTGAGCAGGAGTTAAATGTAGGGGAGAACAAAAGCATGAACGTCAGCTGTACCCACTTCTGTCCAAGTCAGCCAGATCCCCTGGCATTTCATCATTCATTTAACCTCCCTTAACTAAGTCTTCAAATAGTGAATGAGTCCTACAATGGGACAAGTACATGTCTGTTTATTACATATGCATATATTTCACATTTGTGCATGTACACAAAGACGTCTGCCTATAAAGACTTAATCACCTGCAGCCATAGCCTTGTGGCATCCAATCCCATCAGATCGTGGAAGCTAAGCAGGGTCAGTCCTGGTTAGTACTTGGATGGGAGATCACCTGGGAACACCAGGTGCTGTAGGCTTGGGAGACTGCCCTGGCAACCCACTCCCAAAAATCAATCCGCCAGTGAAAACCCTATGAACAGCAGAGAAGCACTGACAATAGTGTTTCACCTATTGTACGTAGGGTCGCTATGAGTTGGATACCAACTCAACAGCACCTAACAACAACCACAACTATGCATATGCATAAAGACTTAATCACATGTATATAAATGTGTTTATTCTGTTTTCTATTGCTATAAAAAATATCTGACTCTGAATATTCTATAAAGAAAAGAGTTTTATTTTGCTGACAGTGTTAGAAGCTGAAAGTTCAACATCAGGAGGTTCCATGTCCTCAGTCCCTGGTGAGTGTCTCGTGGAACAAGAATAGACTCAATCTGAGACATGCTTTAATCCATTGCAAAAGAGATGTCCCACATACTTACTTACCATCTGCTAGGCTTCTTTTTTTTTTTTTTTTCAGTACTGGGGGTTGAACCCAGGGCCTCACACTTGCATGCTTTGCAAGTGCTGGACCACTGAGCTGCACCCCCAGCCAATTTTTTTACTTTTTGAGACAGGTTACGCAGTTACGCAGACTGTCTCTGGTCTTGAACTTGTGATCCTCCTGCCTCCACCTCCCAAGCCACTGGGATTATAGGTGTGCATCACCGCACCCGGCTAACCATCTGCTAGGCTCTTAAAGGTTGTACCACCTCTTAATGGTGTCATGCTGAGGACCAGACTTCTAGCACATGAACCTCTAGGGGAGTGATAAAACCACATCTAGACCACAGCAGTATGTGTGGATATATATGCACTTTTCCATAAGGTAGTGTTAAGTCTGTGTGTCAATTGTATTTTCAACTTCCTGCAGTATAAATGTACTTAAGCAAACCAAGAGCAAACTTATAACTATACCCTAGTGAAAAATATTGGTTATGTGGATGAATCTTTGAATCTTAAGCTGTAGGTTGAATATGCATGCCTCTTCTAAAATTCATGCTGAATTTCAATCCCCAAAGCAGAGGTAGGGATTGAGAAGTAGGGATTTTTGAAGGTGATGACGCCATAAGGGGCTTGCCATTGTGAATGGGTTATTAATCCTCTTACTAGAGGAAACTAGCTAGGCCCTCTGCTGGCCTTTTTGGACATCCCACCTTGTGAGGATGCTCATAAGCAGTGTTCAAGGCACCATTGTGGAAGCAGAGCCTGGGTCCTCACCAGACTCTGAAAGTGCCTGCATCTTGATCTTGGAATTCCAGACTCCAGAACTGTGAGAAATAGATTCTATTTTTTATCAGATACCCACTCTCAAGTATTTTGCTACAGCAGCAGGAATGGATTAAGATAATACATACATATAGATTGTTCTTGTTAAGTGAGATAGAATTGGATTCTACTCATAGTGACCCTATGTACAACAGAAATAAATACTCCCTGATTCTGTTCCAGGCACACAATCTTTTTTATCTTTAAGCCCATTGATTCAAGCACTGTTTCAATTAATCTGGTTGAGGGTTTGTCTTTTTTTTTTGTGCTGACCTGCCACTCTGCCAAATGTGATGTCTTTCTCCAGGGATTGGTCCCTCCTGACAACATGTCCAAAACATGAAAAATCCAGTATTGCCATCTTTGCTTCCAAGGAGCACTCTCCTTGCACTTCTTCTAGGAAAGATTTCTTGGTTCTTTTGGCAGTCTATGGTATATTCAATAGACGTCTCCAGCACTATAATTCAAAAGCATCAATTCTTCTTCTGTCTCCCTTATTCAATGTCCAGCTTTTACAACCATATGATGTGACTGAAAATACCATGGCATGAGTCAAGTGCACCTTTTTCTTCAATGTGACATCCTCACTTTTCGGCACTTTAAAGAGGTCTTTTGCGACAGATTTTCCCAATGTAATGTGTCTTTTGATTTCTTAACTGCTGCTTTCATGAGTGTTGATTGTAGAACCACATAAAGCAAAATAATGGACAACCTCAATCTTTTCTCCATTTGTCATGAAACTGTGTAAGGAGTTTTGTTTGGCTGTTACTGAGGCACAATCGGTAATGAAGGCTGTGTTCTCTTATCTTTATCAGTAAATGTTTCAAATTCTCTTCACTCTCAGCAAGCAGAGTATTGTCATCTGCATAATGCAGGTTATTAATGAGTCTTCCTCCAATCATGATGCCATATTTTCCTTCATGAAATCCAGCTTCTAGGATCATTTGCTCAGCACAGAGATTGAAGAGGTACAGTGAATGGATACAGCCTTGATGCACATCTTTCTTGATTTTAAATCACATAATACTACCTGGCTCTGTTCAAGTGACTGCCTCCCGTTCCATGTTCAGATTCTTTATGAGTACAAGTGCTCTGATATTCCCATTCTTTGAAATGTTATTAATAATTTGTTATGATCCACATAGTCAAATGTCTTTGCATAGTCAATAAAACATAGACAGACAACTTTCTGGTATTTTCCACCTTTGACTACTATCCATCAGACATCGCAATGATGTCTCTGATTCCACACTCTCTTCTGAATCCAGCTTGATTTTCCAGAAGTTACCTGTCATTCTACTGCTACAGTCCTTTTAGCAAAAATTTGCTCACCTATGATATTAATGCTGGGATTTAGCTCAGTTGGTAGAGCAGAGCTCTGCAGTCTCTGAGGTCCTGAGTTCGATTCCCAGCACCACAAAATGGGAGAAGGATGTGGCAACCCACTCCCAAGGTGATCCTGAAACAGCCATTAAAAACCCTATGAGGGTCGCTATGAGTCGGACTCGATTCAATGACACCTAACAACAACAACAACATGATATTAATAATATTGTTCAATAATTTCCACATTCATTTGCATCCCCTTTCTTGGGAACAGGCACAAATATGGGTCTCTTTCAGTCAGTTGGCTAAGTAGCTATTTTCCAAATTTCTTGTCATAAACAAGTGAGCACCTCCAGTACTGCATGTGTTTGTTGAAACATCTGTATTGGTATTTCATCAATTCCTGAAGCCCTGTGTTTCACCAATTCCTTCAAGGCAGCTTCCAACTCTTCCTTTAGTACCACTGGTTCTTGGTCATATGCACTCTCTTGAAATGATTGGTCACCCACCAATTCTTATTGGTATAATGATTCTGGGTATTTATTCCATCTTCTTTTGATGTTTCCTGCATCATTCAATATTCTGCCTGTAGAATCCCTCACTATTGCCATTTGAGGCTTGAATTTTTCCTTCAATTCTTTAAGCTTGAGAGAGCATATTCTTCCCTTTTGGTCTTCTATCTCTAGCTCTTTGTACATGCCATTAAAAGATTTGATTTTGGTTTCTCAAGTTGCCTTTTGAAATCTTGTGTTTGTGCACTTCATTTCCCTTTTGAAGATTTCTGGTTTTCCTAGATACATACTACATGCATTCCACGTTCCAATTATTAATGGATGTTTATAGTTGTTCCTCCTCACTTTGAGTCATGCCATATCAGCAAATGGAGGTCGCTGGGACTTTACTGCATTCTCATAATTAAGATAGACTCTACTTTGAGGAAGCAACTCTTTCCCAGTTGTCTTTTGAGTGCCTGCCAAGCTGGAGTAGGGCTCATTTTCTGGCAGCATATTTATCAGCCTTTCTCTCCTATTCATATTGTTCTCAATAGCTAATTTTTTCAGGAGCAGGTTAACTATATATTTCACCCTAGTCTGTCTTAATCTGGAAGCTCAGCTGAAACTTGTCCAACACAAGTGAGCCTACTTTTATCTGCCATACTGGTCCCAGAGCTTTAAGCATCATAGCAACACACAAGCCCCCACAGTATGGCAAAATGACAGATGCATGGGAGTAAATATATGTTGTTGTTGTTAGGTGCCGTCGAGTCGTGTCCGACTCATAGCGACCCTCATAGGGTTTTCAATAGCTGTTTCAGGATTGCCTAGGGAGTGGATTGCCATGTTCTCCCATATAAGCGGCTCCGGGGAGTGGGTCTTCCATATGCCACATTTCCAGTACCACATGTACATATATGTAGGCATGTACATGTATAAAATTTGTTATATGCTATAACAATACATATGTAGAACATAAATGCATGTATGTGTGTATACACATATAGGCCTAGAATGAAAGTGACAGATATAAATATAGGTGACAAGGAAGAAGAAAGGTCTGTTCCCAACAGTGCCACAAATGATGATCACACTTGGAAATGACATTTAATGTGATCTCTAAGGAAAAAGAAGGACCCAGAGAGAATGTACGTGAAAACCCGCCTCTCTTCCTGAGCCTCCAGTTTCCATTTTCTGTAGCTCACACTCTATCTCTGGTCTCTTTGCCTCTCACACCGTGACATTGTTTCTACGCGTCGTCCCACCAGGTCCTCATGTGGGGATGTCGCAGGCCCTAATCATTCATGGGAAACAGCATGGCTTTCTCATCTGGGCCTAGGAGCTCAAAGGTCACTGGAGACTGAGCACATCTGAGCCTTGCTTCTGTAGACACCATAGCCTTTGAATGTCTACTTGTGGTGGGGATCAGACGTCCTGCAGGCATCAGGGCCTATAACTACCCGTAGGAATTTCAGTGCAACTCCACATGCCAAGTGAGCCCCTGTTCTCTTTCCTTGATCAGAATAAATCCATCAAGTCCCTCCCATGAGCCACATATAATGGTTATGTTCTCTCCTAACCTAACAGTAGGGTGAGGCAGGGCTAAGAAGGTGGTATTACTGTAGAGTCCTAAGACAGAAGAAGACACCCATGTTAAATGGGGCTCAGATCTCCCACATTTGCCCCAGGCTGAGTTGTGAGAAGGGAGTCACCACTGAGAGCAGACTCCTTTCCTGAGGGCAGAGCACCCACTCCCCTGAGCATCCTCTCACCTGCCACCACTGACTTCCAGGAATCTCTGTGCTCTGACCTGTTAGCAGGGCTGTAATAATTATAGTAATGTCACCCTGCCTGCTGCTTTGTCCTGGATGGGTAGGGAATGTGGTCTTTTCCCCATACTGCCATGGATTCTGTCTATAGCAGAGCCCTGGGCTTCTTTCTTGACCCAGAGAATCTGGTTCCCTGGATATCTTTCATCTCTCAGGTCCCACCTTTTCTCCTCAGACCCCCAGCATCTCTATGGAGCAGCTCAGAACTTCCCTCCTCTGTCCCCAGCTGTCAGGAGTGGTCTCATCCTCCCTGAGCAGGAGGAACCCATAATACCTGGGGTCAGATCAGCCCTGGAAGAGAGTTCCCTGTTCCCTGTGTGTGCTTCACCCTGCACCTGAGCAGGTGCTCTCCTCCTTCCCAGAGTCTCCTTAGCCCCTGGGGTCTCCTAGTGGACCAGGGCCCAGCTGTGGCGTGAATCTCTCCTAGATTAGAGCCTCCCTCCCATCCTCAAATAACAGCAAGGCAAAGCCGGACAATGCAGGAAGGGGTGGTGGTGCTTCCTCCCTTGGGTTCTTGCTGTGCAGATAGATGAGACTATTTCTCCAACAGGACAGTCAGAGAAACAGGGTCTGACCACTGTGAAGCCAGGTTCTACCCATCTGGGTTGGCCCAGCAGCAGCGGCACAATAAGACAAATTGGCCCCTCTAGGACCCAGGCTCTGGTTTCCCCAGGCTGAGGCTTGCATGTCCGCAGATACTCTGTAGACACTTCACACTGAGACAGCTTCTTCCCTGACTTCCAGTGCTATCTGCCTAATCAGTCCTCATTCCATGGAAGTCTAGGGCCCTGCAACAAACAGACCCAGTGCCTTCTGGAGTTCAGATGCAGGTGACCCTGGGGGCATACTTCCCTCACAAAGCTCCAGGTGGGGTCAGCCTTGCCCTTCACCCCAGCAATCAGCACAGCCCTCTGGAGCCCTCACCATGGTCCATCACCTCACCAGCCCAGGAGATGCTTCAGAGGACACCAGGGCTCATGGTGCATGGCAGATTCTCATCAGCAGAGGCTCCCTTAACATCTACGGGCCTCAGGCCAGCCCTTGTGGGAAGAAGCACAAAAACAGGAGGTACAAGGGAAAATACTGAAGGAAATGGGGCTCTTCTTCTTGCCCCGGAGTGTGGGATTTCTTTCTATCAGGAAGTCTTTCTCCTCGACGACTCCTTTTTTCTTACATGGGTATGGGCATCCACCCACATCTTCTGCATACCACCCTTGACTCCTTCCCATCCTGCCCCAGTCCCTCTTGTTTCCCATCTTAAAATTCCTCTCCTTATCGGGTGGTCTGGACCTCAAGTGTTAGGGACAATGACTGAGTTAGCACTCTAATTCTGAAAAGGAAACTGAGCTTTGTGTATTCTTCTGTCATCTCTTGCCCGTGACCCATGGAGCATTAATTTCCGTTTTTCTGAGCACACACATGCTCAGACATATACTGGTGAGAACTCAGGTCTCAGCCAAAGTATAAACAGACACTGGCTTCTGTAAGGAAGAGGACAGAAGAGTCTTTTCCAAAAATATGTATTCTCACTGCTTCTATTTGACAGAATACAGGAAGCCCTGGCCAGAGCAAGTAAGCAAGACAAAGACATAAAAGCATACAAACTAGAAAGGAAAAAGTGGTAATGTTTCTGTTTTCTAGAAGTATGAAAATCATAAAATAGAAAATCCTAAAGATTCAACCAAACAACTGTTAAAACAAAGAAATAAATTCAGTAAAGTGTCAGCATACAAAAAGACATATCAACATCAGTCATATTTATATACAATAGCAAACATTCTAAAGAAGAAATAAAGAAAACAATTTCATTTACAGTAGCAATAGAAAAATAATTACCTAGGATTAAACTTAACCACAGAAGTACACTGAGATTCATAAAGCATTTTGGCAAAAAAATTGGAAGATAGCACAAATAAATGGAAATATATCCTATGTTCAATGGTTTGAAGAATTAATATTATTAAAATTTCTACACTACCCAAGCTATCTACAGATTCAATTCAATCTCTGTCAAAGTTCCAATGATTTTTTTTGTGAAAATAGAATGAAATCCATAAATTCATATGGAACCAGAAAGATTCCAAATGGCCAAAATAGTCTTGAGCACAAAACACAAAATTAGTGGCATCATCATAGTGTCTAACATAAAAATGTACCACAAAGCTACAGTAATCAAAGTAGAGTGGAATTGGCATAAACACACACAATGATCAATAAGATAGAGTAGAATAGAGAGCCCAGAAATATGTCCATGCATTTATGGTCAATTTGTTTTTGATAAAATTTCCAAGAACATGCAATTGAGGAAAGACAATTGTTTCAATAAGTGGTTCTGGGAAAACCAGACACCCATAAACAGAAGTATAAAAATTGGACAATTATCTTACTCCATATAAAACAATCATCTCAAAGTGTATTAGAGTTAAGCATATGTTGCATGAAAGCTGAAGAGAATGCAGACAGACCAAAGGACTTCTCGTGTGAAGCTTTGTGAACCATGAGTTTATTGGGAGTTTTGTACAGAGGGTGTGGGTAACTTGTGGCAAGCCCTTGATGTACCACTCCACGAAAGGGAAGAATTTCCTCCTAAGAAGTTCTCACCTGCTGCCCTACCAGTGAGGCATCAGATCTTGGAAGCTAAGCAGGGTTGGTCCTGGTTAGTACTCAGATGGGAGGATGCCTGGGAATACCAGGTGCTATAGGCTTGGTAGAAGGACCTGCAACCCATTCCTAAAAATTAATCAGCCATTGCAAACCCTATGAATACCAGAGAAGCACTGGCAATAGTGTTTCACCTGTTGTACTTAGGGTCACTATGAGTCAGGCACTGACTCCAGAGCACCTAATAACAACAAGTTTTCACCAAGTTGTCTCAAAGATGCACCACCATTAACTCCTTCCCAAGGGGGCTTCCTCTCAGCAGACAGCCTCCCTCCCTCCTAAGTGGGCTTCACAGGAGTGGCATGTCATCCCTGGAAGCCTCCTGGGCAACTGTACCATTGAAGAGTTTCCCCTTCTCATCTCTGCTCTCATTTTCTCTCCTTCTGCTCTCTTCTGTGGGCAAGATAGTGTTCTTTACCATACACATCCCTCAGTGGAGAGTCTCATGGTCCTCCTTCCCTTCCCTCCATCAGGAAATTTTGACACATTATGATAGACCTTGCTAACTTATCTATTTCTGAACCACTCTGTCACCACGGTTGCAGGGCCAAGACCCCCTCCCACCACCTGCAGGCACTCAGGTCTTTTGTACCAATGTGACAACCATCAGGTCTAGCCCAGAGGAATCATCTACACAATATTCAACCCCCTTCTCTGGCTCTTACATTCTTTCTGCCCCCTCTTCTGCAATGTTTCCCTAGCCATGGAGGGAGTGGTATTTGATTATATTCCTCTTTTTAGGACTGACTGTTGGGATGCCACACCACAGTGACAGTAGAGATCACAGAAATACTTATTTCTGAAACAATATAAGCTCCAATTAAAAATGTACAAATTTAGTTATGAAGGAATGATCCCAACAAGTGAGAAACAATGTCATAAAAATCTAACTGCTTGGTGTTTTACTTTGTTTCCAACTACAGCTAAACTGTGGGCATAAATACAAATGTTTGGAAGGCAATTTGACAGGCACCTAATATTTATTTTGAGAAACAATAGCAGGAGCTTTCTGCTGGCTCTCATGGTCTCCCCAGCCACAGGTCATTGTTCCATTTTATAGTGCTAAACATGAGCTCCCTCTGTGGGGCAGGCCTTCAAACCAATTGAAAAGTTGTTGGTTGGATCCACAACAGCTGTGCTACTAGTGCACCAGCAGGCACATCTTATCTAGCATGTTGATAGTGCAATGATGGGGGCTCAGGGCCAATCAGGACCATTGGTGACAATTCTCCCCCACCAATTTGCATAGCTCTCCGGTACTATAAATGCTAGCCAGTAGGGAGGGAGCTCCAAGCTCAGTCCCAGCTTTCTCTCTCCATGTTCTGCAATTAAGGTGCATGGAGGCTTTAGCAATAGGGACCTGCCCTCTAGTTCTGGCATACAACCAACAATGGCAATAGGCAGGGGTTCCTGAGCCAACCACTGTAAGGAGACAGCCCACCCCTGCCATTGGGATTTTTATTTAATAACTTTATGGCTTCTAGGAGGGCTTTTTTTCCACTCCCACAGGGAATGTTAAGCTCGTTAACAAAAAACAACTGTTGCTTTACACTATAGCCATATCACCCTGGCATTTGTTCTTTGTCAGATCTCAGAAACTAAGCAGGGTTGGGCCTAGTTAGTAATTGGATGGGAGGCCACCTGGGAATGCCCGGTGCTATAAACTTTCAAGAGGGACTTGGCAACCCACTCCCAAAACAGTCAGCCATTGAAAACCCCATAGATAGCAGAGAAGCACTGACATAGTGCCAGGCATGGCACAGTGTCAGGGAGTGTTTCATTCTGTTGTACATAGAGTCACTATGAGTTACACCCAACTCGACAGCACCTAACAACAACTGCTGCTTTACCTATCCATTTTTCTTTTTAATTAATCTAACCCCTGTTGAGTAGCAAGGAAAATGGAACTACCACTTGACTTGGTTATCTTCAGCCCTATTCTGTACATCAGTGGTGGCAAAAGGAGTGCCCATCATGGTCAATTGTCTGGGGCATCAATACATGACATTGAGCTGGGTGAAATCTTTGATGGTGGCATTACTTGTTCCTCACTTGAATGGGAATACTTATAGGAGGCCCATGGCAATGTCTACACAGGTAAGGGCATCCCTATATCCCTCACTAACAGCATAGGCCCTATGTAGTCTACCTGCCAGTCTCGTACCAAATAGGCTGATTTATGTACTAACCCTAGTATAGTACTTACTCTCCAAGGCTGTAATCTAGAGCAGGCCTCGCACACATGGACAGCATGGCGAATGTCAGAGTATTTTTACAGTAGTAACAGCAGCTTTAGGTGTTTGCCAGCTGGTCTTAGATGCCCTGTGGCCAGACTTCACGTGAACCCAATGAGCAGCCTCTGCTGGTCCTTGAGAGCAGATGGCTCATATTTTGGTAAATGCATCGGCTTCCTGGTTGCTGGGAGGACTTGTTGGGCTATGGGCTGCCACATGGAAGCCTGCCAGGGGCTCTGACCCCTGCCAAGTCTGCTGTCCTCACAGTGGGACCCAGCACTTGCTAGTCTTGTTTTCCCCGTTGGGTCATTCATAAGGTCAGACCTCTAAATACAGCCCAAATGTCAGCACAGATTGTCACAGGTCACCTCTCAGGAGTCAGTATTTTCCATAATACCCATAATTCTGCCCATCAGCTATAGTCTCTTTCTCTCCCTTTCCAGCCACATGGTGTCTGTGTTTAGCTGGATTGCTACAGCCACCCATTTCTGTTTGGTGTCTCCACTTGTGCCATCAGCGTGCCAGGCGTCTACAGGGTTGGGTGGTGTCCTCTTTAGTACCTTATCTGGTTTTACGGTTGTTTCAGTTGGTGGTAAGGCTTGTACACGGTACACTGTACTGCTGTGAATATGTGTGGCATTTCTACAAAGTCTGATTCTGTGCCATACCAGAAAGAAGTTTGACCCAAAGGCCTTCAATCTAGCCCCTTATTGGATGAGCAATTTTTATTATCACCAAAGTAAAGCCAGTGATGGATTCAACCTGTTGCAATGATTTATGTACAGCTATCAACTGTTGTTCAAGTGCCATGTACTAGGCTTCCACTTCTCTCCTCCTGAATAGGACCAAAAGCCTGTTGGGACTTTCTGCTCAAGCTGCTTCTGCTATAACCCCCAGGTGTAGCCCTCTCAGCTTCTGTTAACTTCCAACACAAAGGTACTTGGGGGTACTGGAGAACACAGCTATTTTTCTTGCCCCACTAGAATCTTGACTTGTCTAAAAGCCTCTTGAGCCCTGTGGTCCCAATTCCATGTGGAACCTCTTTTTACCAAGTTATAAAAAGGAAGGACAGGCAACTTGGCTAAGTGGGGTATAAAAACACATAAATACCCAGTATCCCTAAAAATATCTATAGCTGTTTATATTTATTGACAAAAAATGCTGTAGGATTTTTTAAAATAATTTTGTCATGCGTCATACACATCTTATCCAACCATAAGACTCCCCCCAAAATCACAGCTGTACTTGGCCCTTGTACTGTGTCCAGATTTATTTCCCATCCTCTCTCATTTTTGTTTTCTTTGTTAGGTACCCTTGAGACCTCCAGAGTCATGTCTGACTTATAGTGACCCTCATAGGGTTTCCAATGGCTGACTGTTTCAGGAATGATTTGGGAGTGGATTGTCACATCCTTCTACCAGTTTTGCAGTGCTGGGGATCGAACCTACATCCTCAGAGAGTGCAGAGCAGCACTCTACCAACTGAGATAATCCTCAGCCCCCTCTCCCCTTTAGATGGCTTTTTAAATCGCAGGTTAGCATTACATTATCTATGTAATGAAACCTTTTTACAGAGGTAGGAAGGACAACAAAGCAAGGTCCCAGGCCACCATCCCATGGCAAATGGTTTCACTGTGGAGGTGAGCTTGGCGAAGTACGCTGAAGGTAACCTGCTATCCATTCCACATAGATGTGAACTGGCCTTGGGATTCAGCAGCTAAAATAATACTGAGAAAATCATCATGAAGCTCCAAAACAGCATAGAAAGATCTCATCCCTTGTACCAATAAATCTGTAATCTAACATGGGACCTCTGCTCTCCCTGCATGGCTTTCACCCATAGGTGACCTCAGTCCTCCCAGCAGAGGAGTGATTGGGATGGTTTCCTACAAAGAATTTCTCTTTTCTTTGGCAGGGGACATGAAGGAATCATATGTCCCTACTTGTCCACCCTCAGTGAACACCTCTCAGGTTCTAAAAACTTCCAGAGACTCATCTGCACAGTATTGACCTTTTTGTCAATTATTTTCCTGGGAACACTAGTCTGCCAATCTGCTTTTGAGTGACCTAGACAGGTCCTCTGTGTTTTGTTTTGTTTTTTCCTTTGTATCTCTTTCCGATTGCCTTATCACTTTATAAACTTGCTTTGTATGTCAGTCTAAGTCACCCAAATCTCCCAGAGGATTTTTTACATCACAAAGACCATGTCTCATCATAGGACCCAACACAGCCACCAGAGCCGGGTCCCTGTCTCCAGGTCCCTGCCAGTTTAGGTTTCTTCATAACTCTTGGTGAAGTGAGTCCTGTCCAGGCCTTTCTGAGGCCCAGTTCCTGAGGCCCCAGTACCAGTCTCTATGAGGCCTTAACTCTTGTCCCTTGGCAATGACACTGAACATTGATTGCTACCAGTGCAGCTCCCCGGAACCACACCTGCAGCAATTTCTGAGTCCCCAAGCTACCTACTCTGGGAAAGTATCTCCCCAGGTGTCCTCTTCCCACCAACTTGCCATAAGGGTGCTGTCCCTTTAAGCAATGGTCCCTCCAGCAAGCTAGCTGCCCCAGACCCTATGCAAGCATACACAGGGCTGGGCTCCTCCATTACCTGATGTGCCTTCCAGACATCACTTAAGGGTGGACTTTGTGAATCCTTTTGTTCACTCTTTGCATGGGATTTTTGATGTATTTCTCCTCTTTCTTTTTACTATCTGACTCACTCCATGGATCTCAAGATCTTGGATTCCTGGGAAGCTCCTCAGCACAGACCACTTTGTGCTCTTTTTCCTTTATGCCTCTCTGCCCACAAGAAATGGCAAACCAACACTTTTATCTTATTTATCCTTACATGCTCATGCAGCCTCCATACAGACATCTCCATTCCAGTTATGTCCTATAACTCACAGCAGGAGCTGCACCATTGCCCACACAATACAACCCAGCAAATTACACCAGAAAGGGGAGGGCACACCCCAGACCACACACAGCTGCACACCTGAACATCCAGGGCATAGAATGGTCATTTGCAACCCATTCAATCCCACACAACATATTCTCTGAGGTGAAAATTTGTGCTTCACCCCCAGGCTCCCAAGCAGAGCCAATGTCCATTCCCCATAGGACTCACTTCACAGGAGCCTGGGCTTCCCCATCTCCACTGTCCTCCCCCTTCTAATTCATCTTTGGTTTAGTCTGTCCCTGTCTGGGCACCAGGTATTTCATGAAAGACAAAAGGAACAAAGACAGACCAAAGAATGAATCCTGTTAAACTTTGTGAGCCATGAGTTTATAGGGGGCTTTAGATGGGGTGTGAGTAACTCCAAGGGAGACTTCACATACAGCCACGCCAAGGGAATGGGTTCCATCCCCCCAAGAAGTTCTAACCACGAAGACTCAAAACTACAGCAACATTAACTCCCTCCCGTGTGGGCTTCCCTATGGGAGGGGGCCTCTCTCCCTTCCAATTTGGCTTGTTCACACAGGGGTCCTCTCTCCTTCCTAAGTGGGCTTCTTTATAGGAGTGGTGTGTGACTCCCTGGCAGACTTGTAGGAAGCCATACCTCTTCTGCTCTGCTGTCTTTTCCTCTGCTCCTTTCTTACTTATGTGTTCTGTATGGAGAGTCTCATGACCTCCTTTCCCCTCTCTCCACAAAAAATGTTGATACATTATAATATTGTTGTTGTTGTTGTTGTTGTTGTTGTTGTTGTTAGGTGCTGTTGGGTCATGTCCGACTCATAGAGACCCTTATAGGGTTTTCAACGACTGTTTTATCGGGATTGCCTTGGGAGTGGATTGACATGTCCTCCCATTTTTGCAGTGCTGGGGATCAAACTCAGGACCTGAAAGACTGCAGAGCAGTCCTCTACCAACTAAGCTAAATCCCAGCCAATACATTATAATAGATCTAGCTAACTTGTATGTCTGCAACTGTACCACTGTGGCATCTGATCCCATCCAATCTTGGAAGCTAAGCAAGGTCAAACCTGGTTAGTACTTGGAGGAGAGACCACCTGGGAATACCAGGTGGTGTAGGCTAGGGAGAAAAATCTGGCAACCCACTCCCAAAAAAACAGTCAATCAACCATTGAAAACCCCATGAATAGCAGAGAAGAATGACAATAATGTTTCCCCTGTTGTATACAGGGTCACTATGAGTTGGACACTGACTCCACTCCATGGCACCTAACAACAGCTAACTTGCATATTTCCAAACCACTCCATCCACATGGTAGCAGGACCCCCCTACAGACATGCCATTTCTTTGTATCAATGTAACCATGATCAAGTCTAGCCTGGAGAAATCCTCTACACAGCAGCATAAGACCTTAAGCAGAAAAACTTAGAAGAAAACACAGGTGAAAAGTTGCATAATGTCTGGCTGATCTCAAACTATGGTCAACCAAAGCAAAAAATGGACAAATAGGTTTATACAAACTAAAAGCCTGCTGCCCAGCAAAAGGAACAACCAACACCGTGAAAAGATAATCTGTATATTTTTAAATCATATAGCTGATAATGGGAGAAGGATGTGGCAGTCCACTCCCAAAGCAATCCTGAAACAACCAGCCAATGAAAACTCTATGTGGGTTGCTATGAATTGGACTCAACTTATCGGCACCTAAAAACAACAATAATAGCTGATAAGGGATTAACCTCTAAAATACATACAGAAACTCACAAAAATCAGTAGAAAGTAACCTGATTGACAAATGGACAAAGGACCTCAATAGAAATTTCTCAAGAGAACATATATGAATGGCCAATAAGTATATGAAAATGGTTCGACAAAAAGCCTATATCTATTGAGATGATAGTTTGATAACTTATTTTGTCAATATTTTGAATTATACTGAATTTTGAAAATTAAGCTACCCTTGCTTCCCATCAGAAATATTTTTTAAAAGTATGAGCAGGATGTATTGCCCTTTTTATACAGAGATGCATTGCATTTGTGAGTATTAATTTGCTTCCAGATTTACATCTAACTTCATAAGAGAGATCTTCCTAATACTTTTCCATTTTGTAGTTAATCAAGTTTTGATATCAATTTTTCCTTGTCTGGTAAAGTATGTTCCTGTGTTTAGATGTACTTCTTTTTTATTCTCAAAGAATGCTTATATAAGTTTGGGGTGTGGGGGTGTGTGTGGGAGTGTGTGTTTCACAAATACATAAATATTCAGAATAAATCACCAATGAGTTGGAGTTAAGATTGTGGTATTTTTTATTGGCTAGTCAATGTAAAGTCATATGGCATATGAAGACTTCTTGTTCAAAGATGGACAATATAGACAGATAAAGGTGTGCCCACAAAATTGTAGTGGAGCTGGGTGCTGTGGTGCCTCCTGTAATACCAGTGCTCAGGAGGCTGAGGCAGGAAGATAGTTACATTGAGGCCAGGGCAGCCTACACAACTTAGCAACTCTCTCTCTCTCTCTCTCTCTCTCTCTCTCTCTATCTCTATCTCTTTTCTCTCTCTCTCTTTCTCTCTCTCTCTCCACACACGCATGCACACACAGGACTGTGGATGTAGCTCAATGATAGAGCAATAGTGTGTGCAAAGCCCTGGGTTCATCTCCTCAATACCAAGGGGAAAAATATTATAATGAAGGTGAAAAAGTCCTGTTACCTACTATTTTTACTGTACCTTCCATATGTTTAGATATATTTGGATACATGAACACTTCCCATAATCACAATAGACTATGTTATTCAGTACAGTAGTATGCTATATAAGGTGTAGCTTAGCAGTAGGCTGTAGCATGTGGTAGGCTTTCCCTCTAAATTTGTGTGAGCTCACTGTGATGTTTATACAACAATGACTCAGATAATGATGCATTTCTCAGAATGAACCTGACTATATTTAATGTATGTAAAATGTTTCCAATATTCTATATAGTTTTATGTCCATGTCATGAATTATACATTTGGGAATTTTGTCCATTTACCTACTGTGACCTGGTACTTTACTGTGGCAAAGAAACCAACCAAAACAAACTTGTGGGAGTAAAGATGCATCGGGGGTTCACAGTTAGAGGATTTCAGTCTACAGTGGCAGCCTGAGTGGCAGCAGGGGAGGCATGGCAAAACCTGTGGCAGAGAACTTCTTCATCTTGGGATCCAGAGCAGAGAAAACTTAGCAGAACCTGGGGGCCCAGTGAAAACCTCCAAAGGCCTGTACTGGAGTGACATACTCATATAAGCTACATCCTGCCTCCCAAATTTCCCTAGCCTACTAGGACAGCACCACCAGCTGGGGACCAAACATTAAAACACATGACTTTTGGGGGACATTTTAGATTCCAATCCTAATACCTACTTGTTCCAACATATTGGCATAAAATTGTTCATGATGTTCTTTGTTTTTGTTCGTTTTGTTGTTTATAAAGTTATGTAGGACCTGTGGTATTTCCTCCTATTTAATTCCCATGTTAGAAATGTGTGCCTGCTCTTTTTCTCCTGGTCTATGTGGCTAGGATTTTTAAAAGTCATTGGTATTTTCAAGAATAAACTTTAAATTTTATCTGTGTTTTATTTGCCTTAATTAATAGCTAATTTTATCATTATTATTTCCATCACTATATCTTCATTTGGACATATTTGTTATCCTTTTTAAAATCCTCAAGGGAGTAGCTCAGGCCATTGATTATTCTTGGTCTTTTCTTATTTATTTATTCATAGCTTTTAATATTTCACCAGTAGCCATAGCAATGTGGCATCTGATCCCCTCAGATCTCAAAAGCTAAGCAGGGTTGGGCCTGGCTAGTACTTGGATGGGGAAACACCTTGGAACACCAGATACTATAGGCTTGGGAGAAGGACCTGGCAACCCACTCCCAAAACTCAATCAGCCATTGAAAACCCTATGAATATCAGAGAAGCACGGACAATAGTGTTTTGCCTACTGTATATATGGCTGGTTGCCATATATACAGTAGGATATGGTTGCTATACAGAATGGATTGGTACTATAAGTTGGACATCGACTTGATGGCACCTAACAACAACTTAATTTTCCAGTTTCAATGTTTAATTTGTTCATTGTAAAATATTCTAACCTCTGTTTTGCTTTCTTATTTAACTTGTTGGTTTTTGAGGGGTCTATTGTTTTATATCCAAAATATATAGATATATAGATACGGGTTAACTTTACAGGATCAGGTGAGTCTTCAAAGTTCCCAGAGTCTCCTGATGTTCAGCCTGCCTGGGATGCATTAGATGCTATTCACCAGAGGCCATTTTTGTTTTTCCCAGGGTCACTGAATCTTTCTTCCTGGAGTGTGAGTGTCTGGGTACCGCATAGGCTAGTGGAAGGTGGAACATTGACCTCACTGGACTCAGCCTGGGACTTTTCTGGCTGAAAAAAAGGAAATACGTACATCTGGATATCAAGCTGCATGGCTGGGCACAGGTACATCCCAGGGAGCTTTAGATGCAGCAACTTAACATGGGGAGAGAGTAAGAGGGAAGTATATGATGGGTGGGGAGAGGTGCCTGGAGAGAAAGGACCCACCTGACTGTCCATCTGTCCCTTTTCTTCTCCTTCTCTCTACTTCATGTTCAGGTATTCCTGAAAAGGGAGGGGGAAGATGGGCCTCTCTTCCTAACTCCTCAATATTTCACCTAGGTGTACCTAACTCCTCCAGGGTCCTTATCACCTTGCCCTTGATGAAAAACCACTATGGAGAGGGATAGGCAACTCTAAGCATGAGTTCTTATGTGAGGTTTTCTGGAGAATAATCTGAACAGGCTCCAACTTATACTCATGGAAAATCAGGTAGAAAGCTGGATGCCTTGGTACATATCTGAAATTCCAGCAACTCAGGAGCCTGAGGGAGAAGGATCACAAGTTCTAGACCAGAGACAGCCTGTGCAACTTAGCAAAATTCTGTCTCAAAGCAAAAAGCAGAAAGGTAGCTGGGGACACAGCTCAGTGGTGCAGCTCTCACCTAGCATGTGTGAAGATTTGGATTCAATTCTCGATACTATAAATAAATAAGTAAACAAATAATAATAAAAATGGAGCAGAAAGCCTGCCTTTCTCTCTTTCCTCCTCACAATGGCCATAGTCACTGGTGGAGAAAAGACATGTTGAGTGGTTATCCCAAGGGAAGTTTATTCCTGAAACTCTCTTCTGAAGAAGTCACTAGAACAGAAGTTCAGAACTGACTGAGCTTTTTGAACAGATTCCAAAAGGATTCTGAAACGATTCTGTTTTTGGTACATGGGAGAATGAGGTCTAACATTTGAATAGAATTTTTCCAATCCCAAGAGTAGGCTAAACCAACTCAACTTCATGTTATGGTTCTCAATGAATCATGCTACCACTCCGCTCTTAAAATGTACTCTACTTTCTGCATTTCAGACCTGATTCCAAAGGTCCAGAGGTGTCTCTTTGCAGTCTGGTATCAGCACCATGGAGAATACTCATTGAGGCTGGAATAAATTGAAGACAAACTTCTCAGAAAGTACACTTAGAACTCACTTTAGCTATAAGCTCTTTTAGCCAAATTATTTTGAGAAAATAAGTTTTTATAATCCATAATTTTTACCTATATCCCTATATCTTTTAAATCCATTTCCCATAACATTAGAATTTTATTAGGAATGGATGATTTTCCCAACATTTTTTATGCATCTGGAAATAATATTGATTACTCTGAGAAATGACAACAGTGAAGTATAGTAAAAAGATCTCATTGGATCAAACACTTGAACATTAACCCATGTGATTGATGTTTATCTTTTGTTCATATATTCTGAATTTTACTTGCTACAATCTTATTTAGAACTCTGGATCTTTATCATTGATTTATTTTTTCTTTTTTACTCTTTTGTGTGCTTTTGATATGAAAATTGGTTGAAATATATCTGGAAATTTCCCATATTTGTGTCATTTATAATAATACCAAGTTTATTCTTCTTTAAATCTTTATGAATTGACTAGAGTTGTGGCCTTCTAAGATTCTGGAGGTATGTTTTGAGGAAGTGAAACTTCAGTTTTAAAATAAAATAAAAATCAAATTACTACCTCTTTTCATTGAAGCTATAGAGCAGAATTCAAAATCCTTTCCAAAAAATAGAGAGAAAATGGTGCATCCTTTTTTCATCCTGTTACCCCTAGTCTGTTTCTGTTGCCCTCAGCCCCTGATTCTCAGTTCCTCTTCATCACTGCCTCTTCCCTAGTCCCTCAGAGAAGACTTATTCTGTACTGGAGAGCAAGCTGGGATCTTTCTGCAGACCTGCTTTTATCTGCAGCCTCTGAAGCACCTTGACTGTATCATCATGGCCCTCTTCTCTTTTTACTATTCAAGCATCAGCTTACTGTCACCTCCAAGTGCATCTTTCATTGCAACACTATTCAGAATAGACCTGCCTCCTTATTACCATTATATTCATAAGTAATTAATCTAAATATACCGTAAGGTCAAATGTTCTCTAGATGTATAACTAGATTGATAAATTGATGAATGACTTCAAAGATTTAAAATAAAGATAGATATGCATTACAGATAGATTTATGTTTATATACACACACACACACACACACACACATGCATATAATTGAGGCTTTTGTGTGTGTGTGTGTGTGTGTGTGTGTGGTACTGGGGGTTGAACCAAGGGCCCCGTGCTTGCTTGCTTTGCACGTGTTGTACCACTGAGCTGCACCTCAGCCCATTTTTTTTACTTTGTGAGACAAGGTCTCGCTAAATTACACAGACTGCCTCTGGTCTTGAACTTCCGATCCTCCTGCCTCTGTCTCCCAAGTCACTGGGATTATAGGTGTATGCCACTGTACCCAGCATAATTGAGGTTCTTTATTCATCTAAAAAAGTTTCTTCATCTGATAGGAGTTTATTTGTTTGGTATTGGGCTCAGTAGCTGGAATTACTCACCAAGAAATCTGAGATTTTATCTTATGATACAGTGGATTAGTTATCTTTGCATTGCCATGATAAACTACCTGAGATAAACAATTTCCACAGTTAATTTTGGCTCATGTTTTCACAGGTTTTTGCCCACAGTTGGTTGGCTTCATTGTCTTAGGGCCTGTGGTGAGACAGAACATCATGGTGGAGAGCATGTGGTAGCATGGAGCTGCTCATCTCACGGAAGCTGGGAAGCCAAATAAGAGGAGGGGCTGGTGTCTTAGTATCTCCTCCAAGGACACACTCCTATGACCTAACTTTCTCACTTGAGGTTCTACCTAAAAGCTTCATCAGTTACCACTACCACCACTGCTTAGCAATTAAGGCTTTAACACATGGGTCTTTATGGGACATGTAAGATCCAAAGCATAACATTCTGCCTCTGGCCCCCAAAGGCTATGTCTACCTCCTAATGCAAAAGTGCATTCAATATGTCTTAAGAATCCCCAAATTCTTAACTACCCCATCATTGTGGAATTTCAATATCCAAAGTCTCCTCTGAGACTCAATGCATCCTTGGCTATGAGCCCCCATAAATTTAAAAGAATGAGCCAGCTCGACTCTATGGCTTTGCTAGATGCAGCTGACATAGCCACTCTGTCATCTTCAGGGGAATTAGTTTACATGGTCCTGTATGTCAGATTGAACAAGAAGCATACAAGGGCTCAATTTTTTCTGAGGTGGGAGACCTTGGTTCACTGATTCTATTTTCTTGGGCCTCACCTAAACTGTATTCCAAAGCCACTTAGACAAATGGCTGGGGATGTAGCTTAGGGGTAGAGTACTTGCCTGACATGAACAAGCCCCTGAGGATGATCCCCATCACCTCAAAAGATGACTCAAGTATAAGTTTTGAATTCACAGAGCACAGGACACTGAAGAGTCTAGTAAGAAAGGCCAGAGGACCCTGCCATAACAGAGAAAGATTAAAGAACTATATAAAAGTTCAATAATAATAAGTAGAGAATATAAGAATAAATAGTAAGGTGTAGGCATATTCAACTCCTCACCAATACCATATTTTAATACTTTCAAAAGCAGCCCTTCATCAAAGGAGTCAGACTCCAAGACTGATGAGTAAGGAAAATTATGAGATAGAGAGCTGGACTCAGAGGACCAAATCCTATCATGGGGAGATAAGTACCCTGGGTGGACATTCAGGGATACTGGGGTCATTTTGATCAACCCTGACCTTTGGAATCTCTTTATGCACAATCCCTATCCTTAAAGCCTTAGGATTATGCAGCAGAGATTCTCACCCAGAAGGGTATGGCTGGCTTGATCTTGGTAGTACTTGGAATTCTACTACATGAGGCTCATCACAGCTAAATAAGAGCTCAAGATGAATCCAGGAAGCAAATACCAGAGACAACAACATACAATTCAAAGTGGAAGAGTGTTGGAAATAGATCTAATGATCCCATGATATTTTGGAAGAAAATCTGACACATATAATGTGTGAGCTCTCTGTAGTTCATCTCAAAGTGGAGACATCATTTTCCAGGTGCATGACCATGGCTTGGACTCTGCTATAATTAAACCATGGAATTTTGCACCCTTAGCATTTTTTGAGCTGTTATGGCTGGGACCCATCTATCCCTGTGGCATCAGCATATACCTCACATGGCAGACTGATGACCCTTCTATTTACTTTCATATCATATAGTTCTCTTTGTTTGCAGTTACCTACATACCTAGATGTATGCTTTCAAGTCTCCATCTTTCAATTCACAGTATGCAACCTGATTTCATAATTGAATAAATTGGCCAAAGATTCCAGCATTGAAAGGATAAATACCTTTTCCAAAATCATGCTCTCTCTCACTCACTCTCCTTTTTTCTTGGGGGGGGGGTTCCTTAGGGTTTGATCCAGGGCCTCACATATACTTTGTAAGTACTCTTCACTGGTCTTCACCTTCAGCCCATTTTTAAATTTTTATCTTGAGACCTGGTCTCCCTGTGTTATGCAGGCTGCCTCTGGCCTTGAGCCTGTGATCCTCCTGCTTCTGCCTGCCTGTCATTGCTGGGATTATAGGCCCACGCCACCATGTCCAGCATTGATAATCTCTCTTACTTGGGGATTTCTGGCTACACTTTCTTATTCTTGAAATTTTCAACAATTCTCCCATCTATGTCAGCTTTCCTCAGGACTCTTCACGTCTCATATATATCTTCAATTTCCACCTGATCAAGATCAACCTTCCATGATGTTCAGAAAAACTGTGTTCTATTTTCTTATCCACAGTCCCTAAGGCTTTAGTCCACAAAGCACCTGTCACAGTGTATAGTTAGGTATATTATGTATATCACATCCCCTATACTAGGAGGTCTCTGAGAATAAGATTCATGTTGATTAAACACATACCTCAGTTTCATGCTTGTTACATTATATGAAATAGATTTGATATTTATATATGTACTTTATGGACCAGATGGATAAATATGTTGATTGTAAGTGGAGATGTGAAGAGGGAAGTATAAGTTAATTATTTAATGCACATGCCCACACAGACTTCAATCTGTAGTAAATCAAGCCAACAACTTCTTCTGTTGTTTTCTCCTTACAATTTTATAAATGTGACCCTGCTCTTATTTATCTGACCCAAAGATTCTGTTTCTATGTTTTATGCGGCTGGGGTATACAAAGAGGTAACAAACTCAAATAAGCCAAACAAATACAAAAGCCAAATTGTGGAGGCAAACTGAGCACTTGAAATGCTGACCTCAGCGCAAAATGAAAATGTGAGGCCCATGTTGAAATTTTAAGATGATGACAACAGAGATAAACCCAGCTTGAGCCACTTCTGATTGACAGCTCACCAATCATGCGGCTGACTTGGCACACAGCAAATGGAAATCTGGGTGATGCACACTGGGGTACAGACCAGGAATTTCTACCCAGAAACTATACCTGAGGGATAGGGCCTGGGCGAGGTGCTCTTCATGAGCACCACCCCCTGACTCTATAGTGCAAGAAGTTGGGGGGTCACATACTCCTTTGGAAAGAAGTCTCAGGCTCATGAAGTAGTGTACCTGCAGCACTGGCTCAGTGCCACCATCTGAATTATGCATATGCTCAGCACCAACCTCCAGCCGCCCACCTCTCCACCTCCCAACTCAATCCACCCAGGCATTGCCCTGAGTTCTGGGGGGACCTTTCACTCTCTGCTTCCCGGTTCTTGTCCCTGTTTAGTTGCTGGCCTCTGCAGTTTCAAGAAAGGCAGCTGTTCAGGGAGGCGGCTGGACTCTCTGAGGTCATGGCTGTCTTAATTCTTCTCCCAAAGAGAAACCAATGGAAGCTTGACTTTGAAGCATAGAGACAGCATTGATAGGATGGAAATTGTCATTTTTTAAGGTGGAAATGACTTTACAAAAAGCATTAAAACTTTTTTGGAATGTAATTTTAGACACAGCACAAAAATATTTAAAAAATGAAATAATACAGCAAAACTATCTTATTCTACATTCTATCTTATTCTAAAATGGTCTTATTCTATGAAATGAACTTTAGGATCTCAGAGTAATTTAGTAATATTCTAAAAATTTATAAAATGTGCCGCCCTAATTCCCCAGATTTGAATGCGGCTGAGACCACTGCTCAAAAACATGTTCTTTTGTCAGTCTCTACATCTTCCATCCTCAGGTGATCCATGAGCCCAGTTGTGGTCACATCCCTTAAAGGTGTATTACAAATAAACTAGCAGTAAGTACTAAACAGAAACTTTTACTTCCAGGATACAGATGGATAGGCAAAAAGTCAAATTTTAATATTCTGTTTGAAAGAGAAAAAAAATGAAAGAAAAATGTACCAACCTGACATTGAAGAAGTAGATGTTTCTACAATAAGGCAAAAGTTGCGTAGTGGCAGCAATGACCTTTAACAGTATTTTATTACTCTGACAGATATCGTACACCCTACCATACATCCGAGTGAGCAGAACTTCTTAAGGGGAGTAGAGCCCAATGTGGCCTGCATAGTTACAAATGGCCAGATCTTAAGCTCTCTAATTCATTTCATAGATGAGAAAATTAATTAAATGTCTTTCAGGCCAAGCAAGAGTCAGCATTTTCACTTCCTAGCCCCCAGACTGAACTACTTTCTACTGCATCACTCTTTCTCCTCTTTTATTACACACCATCAACACTCCCATGTTTAATCAAGAAGTGTCCTGCCATGGAAGCCACTTGCTGCCTTATCTACCATGGGGCTAAAGGAGGGTCGGTCAGGGTTCCATTACAAGGACCCTTCCCACACTTCATGGAGTGTTTTAAGTCATCCACAGGCCATGTTCTTCAAAGTTCTCTCTGCTGAGATTACTTCCCGAACCTCCTGACAGGTCCGTCCTGGGTGGGCACCTGTCCTGAACATCCATCCTGGGTACAAAACCCAGCATATGGTCGCTGTTGACCCTCCTCACAGGTGCGTTTACCCTAACACCAGCAACTGCTGCTTCTGAAGGTGAAAGGATGCTAGCAAGACTTGGAAAGCAGCACGGGAATATAACACCTGTGAATACTGCTCAGGTTAGAATATTCAAGTTCAGAATACCTCAGAGGGGTGCAGAGGCAAAGCCAGTGTAATAAAGGTTTATTCTCCCACCTGAGTCACTTATATTTGGTAAATGGGTAGAGCTGGAGGGAGGAATCGAGCCGGAGACCACACAGGAAAACAGCAATCAGAGAAGAGGGACCACCAAAGGTCAGCTGGACTGAGGTTCTTCCATTTGTCTTCCTGCAAAATGTGTGATACCACAATCTACCAGTGTCGCTGAGGAATCCTGTCCCACAGGTGTCCTGACAAGGAGGTGGGGAAGGGTCTCCAGCTCTGTGGCTCCCTTAGACAGCATCACTTTGATTCTGCTGTGTTTTGTCCTCCTTTTGAACAGCTGCCACGAGTCCCTTCTTGGTGAGCCTTTCTCCTTGTTTTCCCAGGGCAGGACTGGTGCACCCCACCAGAGCACCCATGGGAGCTGCTCACTCCCTATGGCTTTAGCTCCTCCAGGCTCCTGACAACTGTGCTGCTGCACTTGCAATGTGGTCTCTTCGCCCCTCCCAGTCTGTCCGGGCCCCCAACATTGTCATTTTTAAGTGGAGATATCTCGGTGGTGGAAACCATTTCAGCAGAAGCAAAGGTCCAATGAACAGACTCAGAAATTCTGAAATAATTGATAACTACTTGCAGCATTTCCCTTTTGTTGTAGGCTTCACTTCTGCAAAAGAAAAAGAGGCCCTTTGAAGACAGGTGCCATTTCCTGCGGGGATCTGCCCTCGTCAAAATCCCAGATCCCTCAGCCAGTCTTATTTATTTATTTATTTATTATTTTCTCTTCAATTTATATGTTGAGCAAATAATCCAAGAAGCTGGACTTTATGAGGAAGAACACAGCATCAGGATTGGAGGAAGACTAACAACCTGCATTATGCAGATGACACAACTCTGCTTGCTGAAAGTGAAAAGGATTTGAAACATTTACCAATGAAGATCAAAGAACACAGCCTTCAATATGTGCTACTCAGCATCAACAAAACAATAATCCTTACAATTGGGTCAGTATGGAACTTCACAATAAATGGAGGAAAGATTGAGGTTGTCCATGGTTTTGTTTTGCCTGGCTCTACAATCAACATTCATGGAAGCAGCAGTCAAGAAAGCAAAAGACACATTGCTCTGGGAAAAGCTATGGCAAAAGATCTCTTTAGAGTATTGAAAAGTAAAGATGTCACGTTGAAGACAAAGGTGCACCTGACTCATACCATGGTATTTTCAGTTGCATCATATGGTTGTGAAAGCTGGACACTGAACAATGGAGACAGGAGAAGAATTGATGCTTTTGAATTAGGGTGCTGGAGATGATTATTGAATATACCATGGACTGCCAAAAGAACCAACAGATCTGTCCTAGAAGAAGTACAACCAGAGTGCTCCTTGGAAGCATGGATAGCTAGACTGTGTCTTATGTATTTTGGACATGTATTCAGGAAAGGCTAATTCCTAGAGAAAGACATCATGTTTGGGAGAGCAGCAGGTCAACAAAAAAAAGGACAACTCTCCACCAGATAGATTGACACAGTGCCTACAACAATCGGCTTAAACATATATAATAAGATCCATTGCCTGGCACAGGATAAGGGACTGTTTTGTTCCACTCTACATACTGTCCCTATGAGTCAGACTCAACTCTAAGGCACCTAACAACAACAAGGGGTTGAACCCAGGGCCTTGCCCTTGCATGCTTTGCAAGTGCTGTACCGACCTGCACCCCCAGCCCTTTTTTATTTTACCTTTTTTTTGAGACAGGGTCTCACTAAATTATGCAGACTGCCTCTGGTCTGGAACTTGCGATTCTTCTGCCTCTGCCTCCCGAGTTGCTGGGATTACAGGCATGCACCACTGCACCTGGCACAGACAGTCTTATTTTTACGGCAAAGTGATGTGACTATCCATGCCTGGAGAAAGAGAGATGCTCTGAGCTCTAGTGTATACCAGGCACCTGAAATCCAAAGCAAGACAGAATTCTCAGTCCTTATGAGACAGGATCTCCCTGCAAGTGCTAGATGCCTGGCTCCTCGGTCCAAGGACTGGGGAATAAACACACTGATAGCAAAGACACGTGAGAGCATGGAATATTTTGTTCAGAGGATGGACAAAGCCTCCCCTCCATACGAATCCTGACTGGGTAGCCAAGTGGGGCTGTTGTCTGTGAATTTTTATGTCTCTTTCACTGGACTGGACTTTCTGAACTAGCTTTAGCAGATTGGTCCTCAGTTAGAGGGTGCCTGTATGTTGGCCCAATAGAGTTAAAGGGCAGTTGTTTCTTTTGTTTCTGCATAGAGATTGATTCGTGGGTGACTGCTGGCCAGGTCATCATCTGTTTTCTTTGAAGAATGGGACTTGGGGAAATGAAACTCATGTGGTCTGAGTCAAACTTAGGTGACCTAATTGATTGTTTGGTGACCAGCTTGCCTCAGTAGTTTCCTATTTCCAGGCCCCATATCCCTGAACCTGCTTGAAATTTACTAACACCTATTACCTACATATGCATAAGGCCTGCAAGATGCTGCAAATGCCTCTAACAGAAAGTGGCTCTGGAAGGTGGCATTCACAGGTCAGGGAGCACCCCAAGTCCACTTCCAATGTGCTTCTGTCCTCAGGCTGGACACAGACCTATATGCCCGCAGGACCCCATCCATATGTCCCCTCACTACACTGTAGTGACCAAGACCTGGGTCTTTTGTGCTGCCAACACTCATAGCACAGGCATAGAAGCACTGTATCTATAATAGTGTTTCAAACACATCAGCTAACAAAATGACATGCAGTTCCACAGGGATTTAATACAATGAACAATTCAGTCCTCAAATAAATCTCATGAGAAAGTTAATACCATCCAGACTTGGGTGAGGAAGTTGAGGTTCTAGAATAACGCAGCATGCTCAGAGTCCTCAAGTCAAAATAGAGAAGATCCAGGAATAAGCCTGTGCTGCCCAATGCCAGAACACAGTCTAACAACCACAGTGTTTCGTCATCTTGAATTAGCTTTCTAGGGCTGACCTAACAAACTGAGCACCTTAAAACAATAGAAATCTTTCTCTCCTTTCTTTCTTTCTTTCTTTCTTTCTTCTTTCTTTGTCTTTCTTTTTCTTTCTCTCTTGTTTCTTTCTTCCTGACAAGGTCTCATTATGTAGCCCAAGCTAGCCTTAAACTCACAATATTCCCACCTCTGAGTGCTAGAATTACAGGTGTGTATCACCATGCCTGGGGCTGGGATTTAGCTCAGTTGGTAGAGCACTGTGCTGCAGTCTCTGAGGGCCTGCGTTCAATTCCCAGCACCCTAAAAATGGGAGAAGGACCTGGCAATCCAATCCCAAGGCAATTCCAAAACAGTCTGCCATTGAAAACCCTATGAGGGTCGCTATGAGTCAGATACCTACTTGACGTCACCTAACAACAACAACATCACCATGCCTGGCGCTAGAAATTCTCTTTCAATTCTGTAGAGTAAAAGTTCATAATCCAGGTATTAACAGGGCTCTGTTTATACTGGAAGCTGTAAGGAAATATACTTCTTTGCTGCTTCTTCCCTTATGGCTCCAAATTGTCCTTGACTTGGGCATCACAGCTCCAATCTCTTCCTTCATGTTCATAAGGTTGGCATTTCTCTCTTGTATCTGTGTCTTCACTTGGTGTTCCAATTGTCTGTGTGTTTTCTCTTCTGGTGAGAACACTACAAATATTGGATTGGTACTCATCCTAATTTAATACAATCTATTTATAACTTGGCTTCAACTCAGACTCCAGAATGGCCAACAATAACAAAATCATTCTGAAAAATACATAAGTTTGAAGAACTCATGCTCCCTGATTTTAAAACTTTCTACAAAGATGCAGTAACCAAAACACTGTGGTATTGATATGAGGGTAGATATGTAGTTGCATGAAGTGCAATTGAAATACAAGAAATAAACCCATGTATATGTATACTATAAGATATTATGTATGCCATACCATAAAAGCTAAAACTATAAGACTTTTAGAGGAAAACATAGGGATAAATCTTCATGAACTTGAAGTTGAAAATAGCTTTTTGAGATATAAATCAAAAGTACAAGAAATAAATGAAGAAAAGATAAACTGAATTTCATCACAATTTAACATTTCTGTGCATGAAAGGACACAGTGAAGAAAGTTAAAAGATAGCTTACAGAATTGGGAAAAAAAACTACTTGCAAATCATGTATCTTAAAAGACTCCGGAGTCAATATCACATAAAGAATGACTTTAACTCAAGAACAAAAAAGAAAAGAGACAGGCAATCCAGGAAAATAGGGCCAAAGGCCCTGACTAGACATTTCTGCAAAGAAGATATACAAATGGACAACATGCACACAAAAGTTACTCAAATTATAGGGAAGTGTAAATAAAACCACAATCACATATCACTTCATATCCAGAAGTTTGGTTGTTTTTCAAATACAGTAAGTAACAAAAGTTATTGAGGATGTGAAAAATTGGAACCCTCATGCATCATTAGTGGGTTCAGCTATTATGGAAAGTGGTTTGACATTTCTTTAAAATTTAAACCTACAATTACCATATGACCTAGAAATTTCACTTCTAGGTATATAACCTAAAGTTTCTGTTGTGAAATATGATTACGTTCTAGAGATGCACCATGCCACATTGTGCCAATAGTTAAGAATGGTGATAATGATTTGAGGGCATATCATGTTCAGTGTTCTCACCCCCCAAAAAAAGAATTGAAAACAGATATTCAGATCACCGCTTGTTTATATGTATTCACATAAATACTATTCACCCAAACATCCCTCACTGTTAACCTGATGAGCAGATTAACAAAAGGAGTGTCTCCATTATTTGGGATTTTATTCAGCTATACAAAGGAATGAAGTGCTGATACATGCATGCTGCAATAAAAGCCAGACACAAAAGGCCACGTAGTGCATAATCCCACTCATATAAAACATCTGGAAGATGGGACAGTGTGGATATGCGAAGCAGATTGATGGTACTCAGGGGCTGGGTGGGAGCAGGGAATGGAGGATGTGGCTGCTACAGCCAGGCGAGGTGGCACACACCTGTAATCCCAGCAACTCTGGAGGCAGAGGGAAAGGGATTGCAAGTCTGAGACCAGAGGCAGTCTGCATAATTTAAAGAGACCTTGTCTCAAAAAGTAAAAATAAAAAAATGGGGCGGAAGGTGCAACTCAGTGGTACAGCACTTGGAAAGCATGTAAGTGTGAGGCCCTGGGTTCAACCCCAAGTATGGCAAAAAAAAAAAAAAAAAAAAAAACACAATGGAGAGTGTGGCTGCTGAATGGAAGGGGAATTCCTCTGGGGGTGATGAAAATCCTTTGGAACTAGATAAAGGCAACATTGTGAATTTACTAAATAATGCTGAACTGCATACTTTAAAACGGACAATTTTATGTTATGACAACTTTATCTCAGTAACAAGTGCAAGGGAAAAACAGATATGGTTTCTAAGATTCCTCATACATAAAAAGTTGCAGCACAACACAAAAGTACAAGAGTGGATTTTTATCTGCGATAAGATTTACATCAGGTGAGAGACGCTCCAAGTCTCAATGTGTCTAGCATTAAACTGACCTTTCCACCTTCACTCTAATTTGACAGAGTGTAGGATTCACCTTGAGCTGCCAGGATTCCTCCAGCTTGTAAATATTTCTGGTCTTCTGACATTCCATCCAGAACAGAATATTGCTTCTGGCAATATTCTGCAGGGGCCTCCTCCCCACTGACATCCCAGAGGGGGCGGCAACGGAGAGGAAAAGGGACAGTAAGACAGTGAAAACCCCCTGCAGCAGTTCCCTACATGCCTGGGCTGCTGGAACATCAGTTATAACACACCACAGAGTCACTTCTCTTTCTCACAACCTCTTCTTCCATCCGTTACCCCAGAAAACCCAGACATAAGACAATAGAAAGGCAAAAGCAGCCAGCCTACCAGCTGAGACTGGACCACTTCAGAAGCTGGTCATAGCAGAGCTGAATAAATACCAATTTACCATCTCTCCCATCATTATCATCCAGTAGAAGGGAACATGAAAATCCAATAGAATGCAATGGACAAAGACTCAATGCTGAATGCATAGACCTGAAGTGCTTGCGTTTTGCACGTTGACTATAAGTATAGCTGTCTACGGTATCTATGCAGCATGTAATTTTTATAATCTTGAACTAAAGATGGCTATTTCTCATAATGGGAGAAGGGCCTGACAATCCACTCCCAAGGCAATCCCGAAGCACTCAGCTATTGAAAACCCTATGAGGGTCGCTGAGTCAGATACCGACTCGACGGCACCTAACAACAACAACAACAACATTTCTCATAATAAAAAATGCTTTATTTGTGGTTTTGTGTTATTGTTTTGGTCTTAGGGTTTTTTGTTGTTTGTTTTGTGAGATACAGTCTCACTACATAGCCCAGGCTAGCTTTAAACTTGCTGTGTGGCCTATGCTGACATCAAACTTGTGGTCTTCCCATTGCAGCCTCCCAAGTGCTGGGACTACAGGCGTGAGACAACACCTCTGGCTACAAACTTGTTTATTACAAAGCCTGTTTTTTCTCACTATAACTATATTTGGCCAAGGCATGATGTTTAAGAACTTCATTTTTAATTTATAATGAAAGTTTATAACTTTATTTTTGTAAAGGTCAACAAACTGCAAGTACCTATTGATCAAAATCTTAAATAATGTTTTGAAGTTATATATGGATTTTTTGACTGCACGGGGGATCAGTACTCCTAAAGCCCATGATTTTCAAGAGTCAAATATATGAACAATTATGAAAGCAAAATATGTACATTGTCATAAATGCACCAAAAAACAAATGATATTGTTGTTGTTGTTATTGTTAGGTGTTGTTGAGTCGGTATTCGACTCATAGCGACCCTCGTAGGGTTTTCAATGGCAGATTGTTTCGGGATTGCCTTGGGAGTGGATTGCCAGGTCCTTCTCCCATCTTTGTGGTGCTGGGAATTGAACTCAGGACATCAGAGACTGCAGCGCAGCGCTCTACCAACTGAGCTAAATCCCAGCCCCTCAAATAATATTAGCAAATATGTTATATTAACTCTGACGATTAAAACGAAACTACTGAGGATATCTATTTGAAAGTAAAAGTAATAACTCCCTGTTCTTGGACTTTTTTTTACTGTTAACGTAGCCTTCATGTTTTTCTCAATCATCCCACTCATTACAATTTGTATTCCCCCAAAATGCAGGGTGACAGTTTTACCTGAAAGCCATACCATCTAGTATTGAGGATAATTGTAAAAAGAATGATTGAAATATGAAAATTTCCTAAGATGAAAAACACAAATCCCATTAAAATGGCATCAGATAAGAACAAATTCTAGAGAATGATGAAATTTTATATTTATAATTGACATAATTATATAAATGGAAATTTTGTGTTAACATATTATCCATTTCAAAAAGAGCTAAAGACACAAAAAAACTTCATCCCCTTGTTACAGTTTACTGAGCACCACATATTAAACTGAAGAAACAACTCCAGCCCCTAAACACTGCTGTGAGATTTGGGTTCATCAAAGTATTTTTAGTGAAAAGTATTAGAATTGTATAAGTGAAAACAAAATGTGGAGTCCAAAAATGCCAAGTGTATTATTTTTAGAAAAAGTTAAGTATGTATATAAGAATAATATCTAAAAAAATTCATTTTCTTTATTGTATTGATCTGGTTTATTACATTTTGTATTATATCATTAGCATGTGGTTTATTCTAGGACTAGGTCAGAAAAAGTACAAGATGAACCTGGAGCAATGGGTAGTGCTACAAAGGAAGGAAGTGATTTAGAAACATCCACAATGATGGGAGAGAAGCCAGCTGAAAGAGCTCCCAAAGCTCAGAGCTGGAGCAATCTTCGAAACAAAATAATTAAAATTGTATTATATCCAGGAATCCCAGCTGAATAAAGAACAAAATAAATACAAAAGCAGGAGAGAAAATACAAACTTTCTGTGCAAAAGAATTGAAAATAACTAATATTTGTTCTCTACCTCAAAGACCCCCTCACACATCTGTCAGTTTGCTGTACTATGGGAGCTTCTGTGTTGCTATGAGGTTGAAAGCTATGCTACTGATATTACAGATACCAGCAGGGTCACTCATGGTGGACAAGTTTCAGCTGAGCTTCCAGACTAAAACAGACTCAGGAGGAGGACCTGGCAGCTCACTCCCAAAACAACTAGCCATTGAGAACCCTATGAATAGCAGAGAAACACTATCAGATATAGTGCCAGAAAATGAGTCCTCCAGGTAGGGAGGCACTCAAAAGACTACTGGGGAAGAGTTGCCTCCTCAAAGTAGAGTCTACCTTGACAAAAATGAAGTAAAGCCCCAGGAACCACCATTTGCTGATGTGGCATGACACAAAATGAGGAAAAACAACTTATAAACTTCCATTAATAATTGGAACTTGGAATGTATATAGTATGAATCTATGAAAATTAGAAATTATTAAAAGAAAAATGTAGCACATGAAACACTGGCATTTTTTCACCAACACAAATGGCAACTATACACATGGACTTCACCAAATGGAACATACAGGAAACAAATTGACTACATATATGGAAAGAGATGATGGGAAAGCTCTATATCAAATGTCAGAACAAATCCAGGTGCTGACTTTGGATTAGACCATCAACTTTCCATATGCAAGTTCAAACTGAGGCTGAAGAAAATTAGGACAAGTGTACAAGAGCCAAGGTATGATCTTGAGTATATACCACCTGAGTTCAGAAACCACCTCAATAATAGGTTTAATGCATTAGACACAAATGACAGGAGACCAGATGAGCTGTGGCATGACATCAAAGATATCACTCATGAAGAAAGCAAAAGGTTATTTAAAAAAAGAAAAAAAGAAAAGACCAAATTACATATTAAAATTAAAAGAGACATTGGAAATTGCCCTTGAACACTGAGCAGCTAAAGGAAAAGGAAGACATGATGAAGTTAAGGAAATAAACAGAGAAGACAAAACATCTCAAGAAGATAAAAACAAATATTATAATGACATGTGCAAGGAAGTGGAGGCAGAAAACCAAAAAGGAAGAACACACTCTGTTTTTCTCAAGCACAAGGAATTAAAAAAAATTTAAGCCTCGAGTGGCAGTAGTGAAAGATTCTATAGGGAAAATATTAAACAATGCAGGACACATCAAAAGAAGATGGAAGGAATACACAGAGTCATTATACAAAAAAGAATTGGTAGATGACCAACTATTTCAAGAGGTTGCATATGACCAGGAACGAACAGTACTGAATGACAAAGTGGAAGCTCCCTTGAAGGAATTGGTGAAACACGAGGCTCCAGGAATTGATGGAATACCAATAGAGATGTTGCAACAAACAGATGTAGCACTGGAGGTGTTAACATGTTTATGCCAACAGATTTAGAAAACACCTACCTGTTCTACTGACTGGAAAAAATCGATATTTGTGCCTATTCCCAAGAAAAGGAATCCAAATGACTGCCGAAACTATTGAATGATATCATTACTATCACAAGCAAAATTTTACTAAAGATCATTCAAAAGACACTGCAGCAATATAAAGAAAGGGAACTGCTGGTAAATCAAGCTAGATTCAGAAGAGGGCAGGGGGGATTGGTGTCAAGATGGTGGACAGATAACACACGCCTTCTGTCCTGGAGTAATGGGAAGCCTAGATTAGGGGCTTGGAACTCACATTGAAGAGATAGAAACAGTGATAATTTAGTTTGGGAGATAGAGGATGAAACTGGGCATACACTAAAATCAAAGATTTGGTTTCGGACAAGCTACACAGAGGACAGTAGCGGGACCACCACCATTTTGCCAGCACACAGACTGCGGATAGAATCCTGGAGACTCGGAGGGGACTTTGTGCACACGCACAGATGGGGGCCAGACCCAACACGGAGTGCAACCTTGGCAGCACATTCTCACCCTGCCTGCGGGACACAAATTACAAATTCCAGGTGAGTCAGTTTGAGGTGGCACACAGAATCGCCATCCATAGCAGCTGCAGAGGGAACGGGGAAACTAGTGCCAGCGGTAGGCATCTAGAGCTGAGATGTGGCTCCCTCCCTCCTGTTTTGCCAGGACAGGTGTACAGAAGCGATCTCCAAAGACATACGGGCACACATACACCTGGATCCTAGACACACCAGAGGTGAGCCTAAGTCATCCCACTGCACTGTGGAGAAATCTGGGGTTGTGGAGACGACTAAGCCCCACATGGACAGAGTGCTCTTTTTCAGCAGAGCCTAGCAGCACAATTAGCCACAATCAGAGCAATTTCAAGAGGGATCGCAGCGCATGGACACACATGCTACAGATTCCCTCTGGGGTGGTTGGATAGCATCCCGCCCACAAGAGGATATGGTCCTCCCAAGTGGGCAGAAAGCCCTGCAATAAAAAATCCATGATAACAGCCATATTCCCCCATGTTGTAGGTTTTGGGGCGGAAATCTCTGATTTGGGGAATTGGTGCCTGAACTACATGGGACAGGGAGAACTCCACGGAGGACCCCACAGGTTCCACTGCCTCTAAAACAATACAATAGACACAGAATATTGCATGGAACAGTCTCTTTGGGCACTCGGTGTCCCACTTAAACCCAGGACATTGTGAGGTGATCTGCCATTATCTCCCCAACACTAAGACAGACTGCTCCTGCGGATTGAGTGAAAACACTGCCACCTTGAGTTCTGTAGGGAGCACTGCTTCCTGCAGTATCGACTTCACCCAGTGGAACTGGGTGTCCACAGTTCAGATTCCAACTGCAAGAACATACAAGTGCTTTTTTTTTCTTCCTTTCTTTTCTCTATGGGGGTTTGAACCCAAGGTCTTGTGCCTGCTTCTTTGTGGGTGCTGGACCACCACCCTGTGCCCCCAACCCATATTTTTTGCTTTTTGAATCAGGGTCTTGCTGGGTTGGGCCTGCGATCCTCCTGCCTCCACCCCCCAAGCCCCTGGGATTCCAAGCATGCACCACTGCACCTGACTACAAGTGTTTATATATATATGTGGGAACATGTATGTGTGAGGTCTGGATTATTTACTTATTTATTTATTTACTGTATGGGGGTATGAACCCAGGGTCCTGTGCCTGCTTGCTTTGTAGGTGCTGGACCACCAAGCTGCACCACGGGACCCTACTTTTTGCTTTTTGAGACAGGGTCTCACTGTGTTGCACAGAACTCAGGCTTGCGATCCTCCTGCCTCTGACCCCCAGGCCACTGGGATTGCAGGCGTACACCACCCCACCTGACTACAAGTGTTTATATATGTGTGTGGGAGCGTGTATGTGTGAGACTTTTTTCTTTTTTTTCTTTTTTCTCTTTTTCCTTCCTATTTTTCTTCCTTTCTTCTTTTACTCCCTTCCCTTTTTCTATTCTCCTTCTCTTTTTCTTAAGCTATGTATGTGTCTTTGTTTTAATCATTTTTCCCTTAAGTCTTACCTTAATTTTAATTTTTTTTTTTTTTTTTGCAGTACTGGGGGTTGAACCCAAGGCCTTGTGCCTGCATGCTCTGCAAGTGCTAGACCACTGAGCTGCATCCACAGCCCATTTTTTGACTGTTTTTTGAGACAGGGTCTCACTAAGTTACGCAGACTGCCTCTGGTCTCGAACTTGCAATCCTCCTGTCTCCGCCTCCTGAGCTGCTGGGATTACAGGCATGCGCCACCACACCTGGCGCCCTTAATTTTAATTTTGACAATAATTTCTATTAGCCTCTGTCCTCTACCTCCTTTTTCCCCCTCTTCTATCACCAGATCCCCCCCTTTCTCACCCCACAGAAGAGAAACAAAATCTATCACTTCCCTAGCCCCTAGCCCTATTGGAGTTGGGCTGGTGGACTAAAGAGACAACCACACAGACCAAATGGCCAAGAATATACCCAGCTTATAAGCTCTAATAAGCACCAGAGATTCAGCACAACACAATCTCAAAGGAATAACAGAGGAAGAAGTTCTGCACAATCAGGAGAGAAAATTCTATTTCCTGGACCATATTATGGGCAAACAAAGTAAACCTACAAAAAACACAAAGGGGCAGGATGGATCTGAAGGCTCCACAGATCATAGCCCCCCAACAAATAACTCCAAGGACTCTCAATTCTTAGAGATCTCTGATTTGGAATTCAGAGTCATGGTTATAAACATGCCAAAAGAAATAAAGACAAATACCACAAGCACGGTGGAGATAGTTGAAAGAAAGTTTTCTCACTTGGAAGCCGTTCTGTCATCCCAGTTAGAAATGATAAGGAAAAGGAAAAACCAAGTCACTTTGCTTGATACTCAATCCAAATTATCAGAATTGAACATGGCAAAAGAATCCTTTTCATCAAGACTGGATGAATCTTAGCTGAGGATCTCCAATTCAGAAGAAGTGATAAATGAACTGAAATACAAGCAATTAGAAAAGGAGTTAATGATAAAGGTTTTAAAGAAAGATTTCCAGGAGAACTCAGATAGAATGAAAAAGAGAAATTTAAGAATTCAGGGCATTCCTAAAGAAGAAAGATCCACTGGAGGCCTTCACAACCTAGTAAAGAATATCCTCAAGGAAAACTTCCCACAGATAGCACAGTAAATGGGTATATACAATACTTAGACTTTCAGGACTCCTTTGAAGGTTGACTTAAATAGATCATCCTCGGGACACATCATTGCTCAGTTGCTGTCGTTAGAGACCAGAGAGGCTATCATGCAAGCAGCAAGACAGAAACCCCTCATTACTTATAAAACAAAACTAATCAAAGTTACTGCAGACTTTTCCATATCAACATTGAAACCTAGAAAGGAATGGACACAGGTGATTCAAATGTTAAAAAAAAACAATCTCCAGAATAGATTAATATATCCAGAAAAATTATCTTTGATAATAGATGAGGAATATAAGACATTTAATGACATTGAAGCTTTTACACGATATGCAACCACCAAACCAGCACTAGAGAGGATTGTAAATCAATTACCGCATCCAGGAGAGTTAAGACAACCCTACAAAGGAAATCAAAGAACTGGTTAGCTGGGATGAGTTCAACCCAAGAAAGGACCAAAGCAAACATGAATCATAAATCAGTAACAGATAATGATTGGATATATAACAATAAATGCTCCTCGATAATCTCTATTAATGTAAATGGTCTTAACTCACCAATTAAGAGGCGGAGGTTGGCTAATTGGATGAAAAAAACACAAACCATCAATATGTGGTATTCAAGAAACTCATATAACTCACAAAGACTGGAATAAACTGAGAGTTAAGGGCTGGAAAAATGTATACCTAGCAGGGGGGGAACAAAAGAAAGCAACTGTTGCAATTTTAATTTCAGATAGATTAAATTTCATTCCAACACTAATTATGAGAGACAAATGAGGACATTACATTTTAATACAAGGAACAATCGATCAAGAATCAATAACGCTCCTTAATATTTATGCCCCAAACATAGGGACTCCTAACTTTATAAGACAAACCTTATGGAATATAAAGAACTTTATTGGACCAGAATCAATAATAATGGGGGAGTTCAATACCCCACTTTTGTCAAGAGACAGGTCATCAAAACAAAAAATCAACAGAGAAACGTCAAATCTAATCTCCACCCTAAACCAGATGGATCTTACAGATATATACAGAATATTTCATCCACATGATGAGGAATCCACATTCTTCTCAGCTCAACATGGTATGTTTTCTAAGATAGATCATATGATATTCCATAAGAATTCCCTCAACAAATACAAAAAAGTAGAAATTATCCCCTGTCCCTTATCAGATCATAAAGGGGAAAAATTGGAGATCAAGAACATGAATAATTCCAGAAACTTTACAAACTCATGGAGACTGAATAATCCACTACTGAATAACCAATGGATCGTTGATGAAATCAAATTGGAATTTAAAAAATTCCTACAATCAAATGATGATGAAAACACATCATACCAAAACATATGGGATACAGCAAAGGCAGTTTTAAGAGGGAAATTTATAGCATTAAGTGCCTTCATCAATAAAATAAAGAAAAGCCAAATAAATGACCTAATGACACAGTTTAAGATGCTAGAAATCCAACAAAAAACCAAACCTAAATGGAACACACAGAGGGAAATTACAAAAATAAAGGGAGAAATATCTAAATTAGAATCTAAAGAGATTATTCAAAAAATTAATAAGACTAAGAGCTGTTTCTTTGAAAAGATTAATAAAATAGACACCCCTCTGGCTAACTTCATCAAAAAGAGAAAGGAAAAATCTAACATAGTACTGATTATGAAAGACAATGGGTCCATAACCACTGATTTCAACAAAATACAAAAAATTGTCAGGGATTACTACGAGAGACTGTATTCCCAAAAATATGAAAATGCAGAAGAAATGGACACATTTATTAACACATATGACCCATGAAAACTAACCCTAGAAGACATAACTGACTTAAAATAGCCCATTACATATACAGAAATAGAAAAGGTACTTAAAAGCCTCCCAACAAAGAAGAGCCCAGGTCCTGCTAGATTCACAGCAGAATTTTACCAAACTTTTAAAGAAGATATAATACCTGTCTTCCTCAAATTGTTCCAAAAAATAGAAAAGGAGGGAACACTCCCAAACACATTCTATGAAGCTACCATCACCCTGATTCCTAAACCAGGAAAAGATTCATCTAAGATAGAGAATTATAGACCCATCTCCCTTATGAATCTAGATGCAAAAATATTTAATAAAATTCTGGCAAACAGAATCCAGCAGCATATGAAAAAGATTACTCACCATGACCAAGTGGGATTTATACCACAGATGCAAGGCTGGTTTAACATATGAAAATCAATTAATGTAATCCAACATATCAAGAATCTGGCAAACAAAAACCACATGATAATCTCAACTGATGCTGAAAAGGCCTTCGATAAAGAGCAACACCTTTTCATGATAAAAACACTGGAGAAGATAGGTATAACAGGCAAATACCTTAATTTCATAAAAGCCATCTATGACAAACCTACAACCAACATTATATTAAATGGAGAAAAACTGAAACCATTTCCTCTTAGATCTGGAACAAGACAAGGATGTCCCCTCTCTCCTATTCTATTTAACATAGTAATTGAAGTTCTTGCCAGGGCAATCAGAAAGAGAAAGAAATCAAGTGGATACAGATTGGCAAGGAAGAGGGCAAATTATCATTATTTGCAGATGATATGACCTTATACTTGAATGACCCCAAAACTTCCACCAGAAAACTCCTTCAGCAAAGTTGCAGGCTACAAAATTAACACACAAAAATCAATAGCTTTTTTTTACATCAATTCCAAACAGGAAGAGAAGGAAATTTCAGGAAAAATACCATTCATCATAGCTCATCAGAAAATTAATTACCTGGAATCAATCTAACCAAAGACCCTTCAGATCTCTACAAGGAAAATTTCAAAACATTAAAGAAAGAAATAGCAGAGGACACTGAAAAATGGAAAGAGCTCCCCTGCTCCTGGATAGGGAGAATTAATATTGTAAAATGGCTATCCTACCAAAAGCAATCTATAGATTTAATGCAATACCCATTAAAATTGCACTGAATGACTTTTTAGAAATAGAAAAAAATGATCCAAAAATTCATACGAAACCACAAAAGACCACGTATAGCCAAAACACTCTTAAACTGCAAAATGAACACAGGTGGAATCACAATTCCTGACTTCAAGCTATGCTACAGTGAAGTGGTTGCAAAGACAGCTTGGTACTGGCACAAAAATAGGCCCGAAGACATCTGGAACAGAATAGAAGACCCAGAAATACCTCAACACACTTATAGCCACCTGATTTTCGACAAAGGAGCAAAGCAAGTAAACTGGAAAAAGGACAGCCTCTTCAACAAATGGTGCTGGGAAACATGGTCATCCACATGCAGAAAAATGAAAGCTGACCCCCATCTCTCAATATACACAAGAGTTAACTCAAAATGGATAAAAGATCTCAACATAAAACCAGAAATTTTAAAACTTATAGAAGGCAACATAGGCAATACACTCCATCATTTAGGCTTAGGAAAGTATTTCCTTAATTGGACTCCAATTGCTCAAGAAATTGCAACAAGAGTAGATAAATGGGATCACATGAAATTAAAAAGCTTCTGCACAGCAAAAGAAACAATTAACAGAGTTAAGGAAACCCCCATGGAATGGGAAAAAAAATTTCAAGTTTTATACATCAGATAAAGGTCTAATTACTAGAATTTATAAAGAACTCAAGAAAAAACCTCCCCAAAAAACAAACAACCCAATACACAAATAGGCAAAGGAATTGAGTAGACAGTTCTCAAATGAAGAGGTCCGTAAAGCCATGAAACACATGAAAAAAAATGCTCAACATCCCTAGCCATTAGGGAAATGCAAATCAAAACAAATGCAAATCAAGACAGTGTCCAAACGAGATTTCACCTTACACCAGTAAGAATGGCCAAGATCAATAAAACAAATTACAACAAATGCTGGCAAGGTTGCAGGGAAAAGGGAACACTCTTACATTGTTGTTGGAGCTGTAAATTGGTCCAACCACTGTGGAAATCAATATGGAGGTATCTTAAAGAACTAAAAATAGATCTACCATATGACCCAACTATAACACTATTGGGAATTTACCCAAAGGGAGAAGGGTCATCATACCACAGAGACACCTGCATCTCCATGTTCAATGCAGCACTTTTCACAATAGCTAGTATATGGAATCAACCAAAGTGACCTTCAACAGAAGAATGGATAAATACTATTATATATATATATATATATATATATATATATATATATATATATATATATATA
>VMDO01014610.1:26028-53964 GCA_007922755.1 Pedetes capensis | reverse complement strand
CTCAGCAAATATGAAATGACTGTAGTCACACAGAGTACGTTCTCTGATCATAACAGGATCAGATTAGAAATGGGTAACAATAAATGACCCGAACGGTCCTCAACTATGTAGAAATTAACACACTTCTAAATAAGTCATAGATAGAATAACTCTCAAGAAAAACTAGAAAGTACTTCAATTAGGTTGTCTTCGTCCTTCCTGCCTGCCCTTCTGGTCTCTCCGCTGCTGCTCCCCCGACCATGCCTGTGCGCACAGTGCCCGTTGCCCAGCCTGGGGAGCTCACGCCCTTCGGGCTCCCTGGCATTGGTCCTTCATCTGGGATGGACGCCCCCGTAATTCTGACTCAGCTCCAGTCACTCTGCTCATAATCTCTTCGGAGTGCACATTTACAGATCTCCTACCGCATCGTGTACTGTTCTGTGTTTGCCTTTAGTTACTGCCGTCAGCTTTTGCCTAGGGTGGGGGTGTCCCACCTGTTCACCTAAGGAGTGCAGAAGCCGGTGGGTTACAGAGGTCCGAGGGTTACGGTGTCAGGACCAGTGATGAGACTTGGGGACCCAGACACCGCACCCCACGGAGGAAATGGGCATCCTGGACAAAGGGCGTCCCTTCTGCTTTACAGAGAGCAAGGTCATGGTCCCCTCCCACCCCTCTCATTCTTTATTTGTTTTTTTCTGATTATTTTTTTTCCATTGGAAATTTTTAATGTACACCTTAATGTGATTCATCCTGACTTGCTTTTCATTGTGACATTTCCATATATGCATTTTGTTGTACATTACACAGATAAGTTCCCCCTTACCCTCCTGTGCACTTCCTCCCCTCCTCCTGCCCCAACAAAGACTTCTCTTCCATTTACTTGTCTTTTTATGGTCATATTTTCCTATATATCCTTGGGTTCCAGTTCTATTGGAGATAGAAACTTTTTCTGTAGTGAACTTTCTTTTTGCCTTGTCAGAACTATTGCATGCATTTTCTAGACCATCTATAATAATGCCATTCTTAGCTCTTTTTTTCTTTTATTATGATCCGACCTTTGTATAGGATTTTTTCCTTCTTATAATTTTCATTCAGCTCCCACATGTGAGTGAGAACATGTGGTGTTTCTCTTTCTGAGCTTGTGTTTGTTCACTTAAAATAATTTTCTGCAATTCCATCCGCTTTGCTGCAAATGTCCTTATTTCATTTTTTTTTTTTTGCTGAGTAGTATTCCATTGTGTATATGTACCATAGGGTTTTTTTTTTAATCCATTCTTCTGTTGAAGGGCACTTTGGTTGATTCCATATCCTTGCTATTGTGAAAAGTGCTGCATTGAACATGGAGATGCAGGTGTCTCTGTGGTATGATGGCCCATCTCCTTTTGGGTAAATTCCTAATAGTGTTATAGCTGGGTCGTACGGTAGATCTATTTTTAGTTTTTTAAGGTACCTTCATATTGATTTCCACAGTGGTTGGACCAATTTACAGCTCCACAGCAATATAAGAGTGTTCCCTTTTCTCTGCAACCTCGCCAGCATTTGTTGTTGTTTGTTTTATTGATCTTGGCCATTCTTACTGGTGTAAGGTGAAATCTCAGAGTTGTTTTGATTTGCATTTCCCTAATGGCTAGGGATGTTGCCCTCTCACTTCTTTAATGGAGTGTTGAGCCTCTTGGGCTCTCCTACCTAAACAGTCATCCCAGCCAGACCTCCACGCCCAGCCAGCTCATGTGGCTTCCTGACGTACCTCCTAAGTATCTGTTGCCAGCCTTAGAGGACACAGAAAAGCAGTGACCAGGCAGACACAGCCTTGGTCTTGGACCCCTTCCCACTCACGGGAGAGGCAGATGTTAACCGACAATCATACAGATGTCCAGCAGTGGGTGGGGGATGCAGGTGCAACACAGGGACAGTGGTCCTCCTCGGGGCTTCTGGAAGCAAACGCTGAGCTTCGCTGATTCTGAAAGGTGGGGTTGAGGTGGCAGGGGCGAGGAGGAAGAGCATCCTAGCCCAGGAGGCTGTGAGTGAAGACCCTTTGGTGGGGATGAGGGAAGATCGGAAGAGACTAGGTGGCCTCAGCAAGAGAGAGAGAGACAGAGAGAGAGAAAGGCACAGGGCTGTGCAAGGCATCCTGTCCTGTTCCTAGGAATAGTGGGAATTTGTTACAGGGTTTGGGGCAGCACCTGCCCCAGTTACACATTTTGCAAAGATCGCTCACAGTACACCCTTAAAGCTCCTCCAGCCCGTCCCATTTCCATCAGCCCTGTATTCGCATGGGAATAGAGAAATTCTCTATTCCAGAGACTACAGAGGAGTCAGATTTTGTAGCATTTCCCTTTCCGTTTGAAGAGTGCCTTTTGTGTGCAGCTATAAGGCAAGCTTTTCACTGTCTCTGCCGATGTCTGGGACAGTAGGTAAGCACTGTAACGATTCTTCAGAGTCGTTTCTTTGTATCACCCATTTCCAGACACTTTATTGCTATGCCTTTCTACTAAATTGTTCCAATCACTGAATTGCTAACTGGTGAAACTGCAGATCAGCGGAATTGTTAAGTACTACTTGGTTTTCTGTGTTGATACTTGGGACCCGAGTCATCTGTATATCTTTGAGATGTAAATATAATTCATTGAGGGTCTAGAGGTGTAACTTAGTAGTAGAGCACTTGCCCAGCACGTGTGAGGCCCTGGGTTCCATCTCCAGCCCCACCAAAAACAAACAAACAAAAAAGAAGAAAATTCATTTATCCAATAAACAATATCTGATTGATATAATAGTGTTGTCAGTGAGAAAATGACTTTTAGTATTACATTGTTATACATCTGAATTTTAAAGTGAATTCCCTTTGTGGATTAATACAACTGGCGATTGTAAAAGCCTTTGATTCTGAATAAGCTTTAGCCCGAATGGGTGACTTTGTCTTTCTGCCGGTTCTGTTTGTAAGTATTTGATGATCTTTAAAGACTGAGGCCAGATAGAGTGGTGTACACCCATAATGCCAGCACTTTGGAGGAAGTAGAAGTAGGAAGATTATGAATTGGAGACCAGCCTGAGCTACCTAGTGAGACCCTGTCTCAACCAACCAAGGGGTAGGGATATAGTTCAGTAGTAGAGCACTTGCTTAGTATGTGCAAGGCCCTGGGTTTGAACCTTGCACCATTAACAACAACAACAGCACCACCTTAGGAACACTGACATGCATTAGAGATCTTATTTTAGAGAATGCTGACTTGTGTTTTTCAGCAATGTGAACATTTTAATTTCAGTTTTGACTCCTTAATGTGTATCTTGAAATTGCAAACTTTGAACCTTAGGGTTTTTTTGAAATTGGGAAACATCTACAGTTTGGCTCTCTTCCCTTCCAGGCCCTCATTTTTATTAGCATATAAACTTACAGAACTCTGTCATCTCCACACAGGTACAAAGTAGAAAATGAAGTCCTAGCCATTCTTTTTTTTTCCTGTTCTGGGGTTGAACCCAGGGCCTCGCACTTGCCTACTTTGCAGGTGCTGTACCACTGAGCTGCACCCCCAGCCCATTTTTTTTTTACTTTTTGACACAGGGTCTCACTAAATTATGCAGACTGCCTCTGGTCTCAAACTTGCGATCCTCCTACCTCTGCCTCCCGAGTCACTGGGATGACAGCCATGCACCACCACGCCTGATGTCATTCAATTTTTTTCTGAGATGCTACCTTGAGCCATTACATTATTTTTAAAAATTGTAAATTAGGATAATTCCAAGAGAATGTTGACATTTTTTTCCCCAATCAATATTTAGGTTTCGTGGACTCATGAGGAGACTTAGATCTTTGTAGTCACCTAGAATATATTCAGTGGCAGTCGAATGTGCCTTCAGTGTGTGCACACCATTATTAACCCAAATATCTCCTTTTTTCTTATCCTTCCTCTGTTTTTAGGATAAAGGTGTTGAGAGATATCAGTAGCCATAATTACTACAATGAAATCAATGGTGAAAGAATGGGATCAGAATTTTTTTTTAGCTCTTGGACTATTGCTTGTTTTTGTGGCCTTGACTCTATTTTAAATGATCGCAGTTGTTCAGTCTGGCTTGGTTATCACACTGTGGTCCAAAGAAAAGATAATCAACTAGTTCAGAATTTCTGTTTCGGCCAGGCGCAGCAGCACATGCCTATAATCCCAGCGACTCGGGAGGCAAAGGCAGGAGGATTGAAAATTTGAGACCAGAGGCAGTCTGCATAATTTAGCAAAACCCTATCTCAAAAAGTAAAAAAAAAAAAAAAAAAAAAAAAATGGACTGGGGGTGCAGCTCAGTGGTACAGCACTTTGCAAAGCATAAAAGCCAAGGCTCTAGGTTCAACACCCAGAACCACCAAAAAAAAAAAGAATTTCTGTTTTGTAGTTGCTTCCATCTTTGATGTTTGCCTAGTAATTGTCCTGAAAGTAGGTGGGGATTGATGGGAGGCCAGAAACACCAAGAACAATTGTTCTTCAATCCAGGTGTCAAGGAAAAATCTTCCACTTTTTTTTTTTTAACCTACACAGCCTAGAGAAAAACACATAGCATCCAAGGACCTCACTTGAGTTGCTGTCTAGCGTTTTCCTGCCATGCTGAGGTAGACAACTTCACAGGGGCAGTAGGCTGGTGCCCAAACCAGGGAGATGGTGATAAAATGGAAGGTGATGTGTGTCTAGGACACAGCAGTTGTGACAGTTGATGCGGAATACTCGCCGGGAGGCGCTCCTCATGAAGCTGCTGAGGTCAGACTGTGTGGGAGTCCAGTGTTTGGTTCTTTTGTTCTCAAATGCACTTTTGCATCTTTTATGTTATTAATCGTGTAGATATGGGAGAAGGACATGGCAACCCACTCCCCAGGCAATCCTGAAACAATCAGCCGTTGAAAACCCTATGAGGGTCGCTATGAGTTGGACATGACTGGATAGCACCTAACAACACAACAATCCTGTAGGTGAATAGCATTTGGCATCCTAATTTTAGATGTAAGAACGTCTTGACTTTCCTTCATTGTCATAATTGCACACTCGAAACTCTTTCAGTGAAGGAATAGTCAAGAGATTCAACCAATAAGTGTATGCCTTCCATTTCCTTCAGAAAGATAAAACTCAAAAAAGCACCATAAAATCACCCCATTCGGTAATATTATCGGCTTATTTATGACAACATTGCACAGATATCTATGTCCATGGTTAGTCATCTGTTATTCTCTCTTCTGTTGTTTTGTGAATATGTTGATACCTTTTAATTTTCTTTTCACCATTAATAGTACAGCGATTACTTTGAATGATTTCCATGTTTGACATTGTTTTTGATCTTCTTTTTACTTTGTTTCCTGCTTCCGCATTCCCCCCACCCCTCCCTCTTCATCCCATTTTTAATCCTTTGGTTGTTTTGTTCTTGTCTCTCTGTGTGTTACTGGTTTTTGGTTTCTGTTGGTCTGGTGTCCTCTCCTCTCTTCTCAATCCTCCCCTCCTGCTGCTGTAGCCCCACAGGCTGTGGACACTGGCCGAGCAGGTAGGGGACTTTTCTGTTTGTCACACCAGTGCCTACCTAGCTACCTACTTAGTTCCTGCCTCCCCTGGTTCCAGCAGTGGGACAGACTGAAAATTGAGTGCAGAGATTGAGAATCTATAGCCCTGCAGGTGACGTACTGTGTGCCCAGGGTGACGTCACCACTTGGGTCTCTTTTCACGTGTGTGCAAATGCTCTTTCTCTCGGACGTAATCAATGGTTTCCTTGCCAGTTTGAGTTCATCTCCATTTTTCATCATTTTCCACTTTTAGTGACCTGTTTTCTGATTTGCCTTTTTTTAACTGACTACCCATGGTTCTGTGTTTTGAGCTACTCAACCTCAAACTAGTTCTTTGCTCAATGCTAACCTGTAACACAGCCTCACTGAACAACCAGAGGGCAGAAAAGAGATCCTTTATGTTAGGCTGTCACTGTCAGCAGCACCTGAGGCCAATGTGCATGAGCTATTCTTCCCTGTATTGCTGCTCATATATGTATATATACACGATTGGGAGCCCGCCCGTGTGAAAGTCCAGTGTTATCCTAATAAGATGTTCCTTTGGGAATTTAGGTTATCAAACTGGAAGTTAACAGGTGACCTGGACAGGTGTGGTTTTAGCACCCCAATAACCAGGACTGTGGAATAGGGTAGCATGTTCTTAGGAGGCTGAGTTTGCTTTTTGTTATGATAAACATGCCTTTGGTACAAAACAGAAGAATTTTAGTGTAGTCCTTCACATAAATTCTGAAAGGCTCTCCCCCTCCCCATTTTTTGTTGTTTTTGGAAAATTTGTTGTTGGTCCTGTCTACTTCCAACCAAGGTCTTTCGTGGGTAGAGATCCCTGGTTGGAAGTCACCCCAGCATACGCGATTTACGATGCCACCATAAGATTTCTGGCCTGCTGTGTTAAATGAAGTTAGACAGCTCAGATGGCAGAGTTGCGCCCAGCTGACTCAGATAAACATGCGCTTCTCTGACTTATGACATGGGCAGAAATAACCTGAGGCTAGAGGACCAAGCAGAGCTAAAGGAACAAAATAATTACATCTCGTGTCTCCCCCTCAATCTGTCAGCTCATGTCACATGTCTGCTTAAGTACCCTGAGCTCTAAAAATAAGTCTTTCTAGATCCAGATTGTAAAAATTGCTCAGCGAGGGATGCTTCCTATTTTTGACAACCTACTTTTGCCAGCCAACCCCTTCCTCCCAGCCCCAGACTTCTTTAAATGACGAAGTACGGGGCTTGTCTCTCTTCTTTTCATATATATATATATATATATATATATATATATATATATATATATATGCATGATTGGGAGCCCGCCCGTGGGAAAGTCCAGTGTTATCCTAATAAGATGTTCCTTTGGGAATTTAGGTTATCAAACTGGAAGTTAACAGGTGACATGGACAGGTGTGGTTTCAGCACCATTCGGTTTTTGGGTTTTGTTTTCAGCTTAAGACGTTGCCAAATAAATGCTTACCAGCCAGTAAAGAGCACAAACCCAATTTCTCTCTATTCAGTCTTGGGCTAACCAGACTGTGTGGTCATTTGCAGGGGACGTCAGGACCTGACCCAACCACCGTCTATGTTGACATGAGAGCCCTGAGGCATGACAGGTATGGTATGCTGTGGCCTCTCTCTCTCTCTCTCTCCCTCTCTCTCTCTTTCTCTGTCTCTCCTTTCTTTCTTTGTCTGTCTGTCTTTCTCCTCTCTTCCTTCCTTCTCTATTTCTTTTTTCTTTTCTCTTCTTTCTTTCCTTTCCCTTATTAGTTGCCCAGTGCACAGGTCCACAGGTAGGAAGAACAGCAGCAGTGTTGACCTGCTCCAGGTGTCCTTATCTTACCAGTAACGTGGTGGGAGGGCAGGTTGGCTCAAACTTTGCAGATGGAAACGTGTTTGCGCAAGACCTGTAGGGTGACTGCAGGTGTTTGTGCGCCCGGCTAACCGGTAGGCAAGCAGCTGGTTCCATTCCTGGGCTGTTTTGATCAGGGGCCATTTTGCACTTCATAAAATGTTAGCGGGCTGGGATTTAGCTCAGTTGATAGAGCGCCGTTCTGCAGTCTCTGAGGTCCCGAGTTCAATTCCTAGCACCATAAAAATGGGAGAAGGAAGCTGGGCGTGGTGGCGCACGTCTGTAATCCCAGCGGCTTGGGAGGCGGAACCAGGAGGATTGCAAGTTCGAGACCAGAGGAAGTCTATGTAACTTAGCAAGACCCTGTCTCAGGAAGTAAGGAAAAAAAATAAAAGGGCTGGGGGTGCAGCTCAGTGGTCCAGCACTTGCAAAGCATGCAGGCGTGAGCCCCCGGGATCAACCCCCAGTACCACAAAAAAAAAAAAAAAAAAAAAAAAAAAAATGGGAGAAGGACATGGCAACCCACTCCCAAGGCAATCCCGAAAACAATCTGCCATTGAAAACCCTATGAGGGTCGCTATGAGTCGGACACGACTTGACGGCACCTAACAACAACAACAAGATGTTAGCACACTGCCCCACATTTCTTTATGTGGATTGACATTGTTCATGAAAGAGGTTCCAGGAAAAGTTAAAATAGAAGTCACATTAGCTTTTCTGTGCAGCTTCCTAGGTGGCCTCTGAGCAAGACTGAAAAGTTGCGTTTTTGGTGAGTGTCATAAAGATGCCTCTGGAAGGGAGGGAGGGGGCCAGACAAGATGAGAAGACCTTTGGAGAGAGTTCTGCCCCTTCAGGAGGGCCTGTTAAATGGCCCAAGAGAGAAGAAAGGATGTGACTGTTTTTACATTAAAATGGATCTTGTTCTGTTGGGTGGCTGTGCACTGTGGCTGACTCAGCGTGCGCCCTTGACATAGGGTGGCATCTTCACCAATGTGTTGCTGTCACCAAATACCGGCAGCCCTACCCTAGGTGTGCGTTCCGACACTACGTCATTCTGCCATGCTCTAACATCCGCCAAGAGTGGGCGTGTGGTTTGCAGGCAGGAAACAGGGCCCACCCCTGCCTGACCACGTGGGCAGCTGGCTCGTGGCCTTCAGTGGTAGGAGCTGCTGGCTCCCGTGTCTGCAAAGGTTTCGGGGTGGGCTGTGCAGCCTGAGAAGGGGTAACAATCTGTTGACTAGTGGGCTGTGCGGTCCTCAGTGGACCTGAACATGCAACAGACCCCACCAGAGGACCACTCAGTGGGGTGTGTGTCCACCTATGAGGCATCTGGCAGCATTGTTGACTGGCACAATCTGTCATCAGTCTGCAGCCATAGCACCCTGGCATCCGATCCCACCTGATCTTGGAAGCTAAGCAGTGCCGGGCCCGGTTAGTCCTTGGGTGGAAGACCGCCTGGGAATACCAGGTGCTGTAGGCTACAGAGAAGGACCTGGCAACCCACTCCCCAAGCAACCCACCATTGAAAACCCTATGAGTAACAGAGCAGTGACATAGAGCTGGGTATGGCACAGTGTCAGAGAGTGTTTCATTCTGTTGTACATAGGGTCGCTGTGAGTTGGACCTGACTCAAGGGCAACTAACAACCACCACCACCACCACCACCACTGTCATCTAGTTGGTGGAGGTCAGAGAAGCTACTAAACATCCTACACACACAGGACAGCAAGTGACAAAATGTCAGCAATGCCAAGGTTTAGAAGCCACACATATACTTACCCATGTCACACCTAGAGGTTGCCTGGTTGGCCCTGATAATAGCCTTCATGTTCATAGATAGATAGATAGATTGATTGATTGCTTTTCCTCTCCCCCATTACCCCTCCACATAGTTCCCCTCCCCACCTCCCCTCCCCCACTTCTGCTCCCACCCGCTGATCCCCTCCCCCTTCTTTCTACTCTGCTTATATTTTCCCCTCTTACATAAATAGGATTGTTCATTTTTATATATCTACATATCAACTATGTGAATGCATGGGAAAAAATAGGAGAAAGAAAAAAATCAATGACACTATAACCCATGATTGCATATGATTTTTATAACATATTAAAATTCCTGTTTTTATATGATTCTGTAAAATATGTAAGCTGATGAATGTGTAAACAACATTGACTTAACAGTTGTATAATGGGTATAGCAAAAGACTTACTACTCTGTATCCCACCAACATTTATTAATAAGAAAAAAATAAAAAATAAAATCCCCTCATTCTGCAGTATCAGAGTCACAGAAGATTAGAGACCATTTGGTCACAAGGCAGCTGAGGCCCAATGAAACTGTCCCCCAAGACCCACCCCCAAAGGCCTGCTGCCCCCACGGTGACCAGCTGCAGGGTAGCAAGGTTTAATCTGCAACGTGTTCAGAATTGAGAAATTAGTTTTAGAGAAAATAACTCATTCCAGGGGCCTACGGTTCTCCAAATGATAACTTCTGGGCTTGAAGACAAGTCTTCTTTACTCCTGATAAGAAATATTTGGAAAATCCTGTTATAATTGTATAATTTCCTGGAAACGTGAACAGTGGCCCATCAAGAGAGTCCTTGTGTCTCGAGCATTCACGCAGTTCTGTCTTCGGCTCACGATACGTTGAGTAAATGTTATAACGCAGTATGCATTAGAAACTGGCCTTCAGAACGTAAGTCTGTTCTCCCGTTAGAGGTATCAAGAAAGACCGAAAGTTGGGATTTAAGGATTTTTCTTTTTGGGAGGGGCAAAGGACAGAAAGAACATCTCAGGAACTGTGATGTTTATTAAGCTTTTTAATTCGTTTGTCTTCAGTGTGACAAATCTCCCCATTGACAAAGACCATGATTTGGGGAAGGTACAATAAAATGAGAGCCTGGGCAGCAGGGGATGGTAAAGCAGTAGAAGGTCCACGTCAGATCAGTGTCATTGTGCTGGAGAGAGCAGGAGACCTGAGTTCTGGGATGGCCTCCTTCATGACTGACTGACTGACTGACTGACTGATTGATTGATTGATTGATTGATTGATTGATTTTGCAGTGTTGGGGGTTGAACCCAGGGCCTCGCGCCTACATGCTCTGCAAGTGCTGGACCACTGAGCTGAGGCCCCAGCCCATTTTTTTACTTTTTGAGACATGGTCTCGCTAAGTTACGCAGACTGCCTCTGGTCTTGAACTTGAGATCCTCCCGCCTCTGCCTCCCGAGCCGCTGGGATGACAGGCATGCGCCACCGCGCCTGGCTATGACTGACTACTTTTTGATGTTGCTGAGACTATAGCCCTTCTAAGTGGTCATTTCATTCTCTTTTTAACATGTTCAGTAGTCATCCTTTACCCTGACCAGGCTGCTTGCTCGTTATTAGAATGGACGTGAGGGCGATTTGTAAATTGGAAACACATTCTTAAGCCTGTCAGCAGACAGTGTCATTAGCAACGGCACTGCCCATGTTGGAGAGGCTCCCAGGCTGCCGCTGTGTCACACACCAGCCTCCCTTGGCTGCGTCGTCCAGGCCTCACCATCAGCCCCAGCCTCCGGCAGGGCGTCTTACACCCTCCTTGGCTCTTTGATGTGTGGGGTTTCCTCAGTCTGGCATCCTCCGTTCTCTCCTGTCAGAGAAGGAAGTGCATCTTCCATCAAGCTCACCTCAAATACCGTCTCCTCCAGGAAGCCTGCCCTGCCTATTCCCAGGGGAAAATGTCCACCTTTTGACTCTGCAGCCAGCCTCCCTTCTGCCTTGCATCAACTCGTGTAAAATGGGCTTTGCCTTGGGTGCTGCAGCCGCTGTGATGTAGCAGCTCTGGGGCCAGGCGGGTCCGAGTCCTCTTCTCTGTGTCTGAGGTCTGGGATGACGTGCTCAGCTCTGGGGCCTCGGTTTCCCCAGCATGAAGACAGCCAAACCCGTCTTCACGGGCACCTGAAAGGGCTGGGAGCTGGACGCTGGGAAGAGCTGGGTACAGGCGCGAGCTTGCCAGGAGCTCCAGGGAGCTGGGGTGCGGCCGCGCGGGTGGTGCTGGGCGTGCTTCCCTGCAGAGGGCGCTCCTCTCCCGTCCCCCAGCACCCGAGCTTGCTGCCCTCGAGAAGAGAGGACTCTGCTGGTCCCAGGCCAGCACCTGGAAGGCGCTGAGAACACCAACCCTATTTCCTTCTTGTGATTCTTCCTATACAGTGGGGTGGTGGCTTTCTAACTGCAGCCGTGTCCCACTCTCTCGGCAGGATTACGTGAGTTTCCTATGGCTTTAAGGGCTGGGATTTAGCTCAGTTGGTAGAGCGCTGTGCTGCAGTCTCTGAGGTCCCAAGTTCAATTCCCAGCACCGCAAAAATGGGAGAAGGACCTGGCAATCCACTCCCAAGGCAATTCTGAGAAATAGTCAGCCATTGAAAACCCTATGAGGGTCGCTATGAGTCGGACACCGACACAACGGCACCTAACAACAACATGGCTTTAATGGTACTGACTTGGAGCGTCATGGCACCTCCCCAGTTACTCCTTAGTTAACCTGGGGAAGGCTGACCTGTCAGGGAGAGCATACAGCTTCCTGCAGGGAAGGTGAGTGAGCATATGAATAGGAGATGGGGGAAGGGAGGACGCCCCCTTGATACAGCGAGTGACTAAAGAGGTCTCTGCACTATTTCTGCTTGATTTTAAATGCTTTGGCTTTGAACACCCGTTTTATTCTCAGAGCCCCAGCGTTTGGGACTTGGCAGTCTGCATTCGTAGCAGGTTGCCATGGAGAACATTTCTGCATCACATGCCAAGGGTACATGCTCTGTGTTTCTAGAATAAACTTAGTTCCCGCATGTGCAAGGGTGAATGATGAAATGTTTTGAGGCTCTCCGAGAGGGACTTCGTTTTTAAAATGTCCTGTGCAGTATGTGATAGTCAGTCACTCCCGATTGGATCTTCCCTTAAGTACTTGAATTGTTCAGGCTTTGCATAGGAAAGAAATTTTCCCACACAGAGAGAAATAATTTTAGTGGTTTGTCACCTCCTATGAACACAATGTTAGTGGAAAAGCCTCGAATGAAAACTTTTTTTAGCTTCTTCGGTGCTTGTCACCTGAAGCCGTAAGTAAAGGAGATTGCTAGAGACGTATGGATTCTCAATGAGCTCCTGGCCAGTGGCTGAGGGTCAAGATGCTTCGAGAGTTGCTGTTGTTGTTGTTAGGTGCCGTCGAGTCGGTATCCGACTCATAGCGACCCTCTGTACAACAGGGGAAACACTATTGTCAGTGCTTCTCTGCTGTTCATAGGGTTTTCAATGGCAGATTGATTTTTGGGAGGGGGTTGCCAGGTCCTTCTCCCAAGGCTTCGAGAGTGGGCTTGTGATTAATCAGTAGCTTGATGGAAGGAACAATGATAGAGAGGAGGAAGACACAACTACTAGCCAGGGGCCTTCTGCCTCAGTTCCTGGGGGGTGTGAGTGGTGTGCACACGTGTGTGTGTTGCAAAAGCCCGTGTGTGCATAGTGCACAGGTCCACATCTATGTGTGCATGTTGTGCCTGTTGCCTGTGATGTCGTGAGTTTGTTCCTGTGTATGTGGTGTGTTTACTATGTGTGCACGGGTTTGCAAGTTGCAGGTGTATGCATGGGTGTTGTGTGTGGCGAGTGTGCAGCATCTGTGCAAGGGTGCACATGCATGCGTGCCTGTGAGATTGTGCGCACCAGAGTGTTGTGGGGCACAAATACGTGAGCTTCAGAGTCACGCAATGTTAGTGGAAAAGCCTCGAATGAAAACTTTTTTAGCTTCTTCGGTGCTTATAACCTGAAGTCGTAAGTGCCATGCACTCTGAAGCTCACGTATTTGCACCCCACAACACTCTGCATGTATGCTGCAAGTAGGCGCCTGCGCATGTGCTGCACCTGTGTGACGAACAGGCTGCTGGGGTATGTGGGTTTTCAAGGATGCGTGTACACACGAGCGTTTGCTCGTGTAAGTGTGCTGTTTAAGTGTTGTGCATGTTTTGCAAGCATGTGTTGCATGTCTGCACAGGCGCACATGCAAGTGCGATTCTGTGGGTTGGTTGTACATGCAGTCACATGTATAACTGCGTGTGCACGTGTGTGGGCGTACACGTGGAAAGTAGTCCCTGGGAGGGTGCTGGTGTCTGCAGCAGGTCTTTCATGGGCTTGTCAGGGGCTGGGAGCCAGGCCTCAGTTGGGGCGCATGTTTCATTGCTGAATCCTTTTACCTCCTGCCTCTAATCCATTGCACGATCCTCCAGTGACCCTCCCACAGCTTGAGCACAGCGGGTATCCCGGCTCTGCACTTTGTCCCAGCCTCAGCCCGCTCTCCAGGTCCTCGCTAGACCAAAGCTGACCCTTGGGCAGTCACTCTGGCTCTGATGAGTCTGAGAGGTGCCTTGAGGTTGGGTTGGTCACAGGATCTGGCTTCTGAGTGCTGCTGTTTTCTCCATGTCTGACCCTGTGCACGTCGCCACCTTGTGCTTTCTCTGCCTGTAAAATGGTGACAGTAGTGCCTACTCTTAGAATTGTTATGAGGATTCACCATTTAATATATTTTAAGTGCTTATGACAAATGGAAACGCTCAATGCACGCTATCTTATGTAGTTATACACTTATAAATTATATGCATGTAGTTATTTACAGTTACCCCTTGGTCTCTAAGAGGAATTGCTTCCCCAACCCCCTAAAGATACCTAAATTTACAGGTGTTCGTGTCTCTCATATAAAATGGTACAGTATTTGTAAATAACCTCCACACATTCTCCGGTATGCTGTTAGTCATCTCTTTTTTGATGTTTGGTGCCATTGAGTCAGATCTGACTCATAGCGACCCTATGTACAACAGAACAAAACAGTACCTAACACTGTGCTGTGCACATGATCTTTTTATGTTTGAACCCATTATTGCAGCCACTGTGTTTCTTCTCATTTTAAGTCGTGCCAGATCAGCAACTAGAGGTTCCAGGGGCTTCACTCCATCCCCACCATTAAGATCCCTTCTACTTTGAGCAGGCAGCTGTTCCCCAGTCACTTCTTGAATGCCTCCCAGCCTGGGGAGCTCTTTCCAGCACTATATTTGACAGTGCTTCTCTGCTATTCATAGTGTTTTCAGTGGCTACTTGTTTTGAGCGTGGGCTGCCGGGTCCTTCTCCCTAGTCTCTTAGTCTAGAAGCTCAGCTGAAACCTGTCCACCACGGCGGCCCTACTGGTATCTGAAATACTGGTGGCGTAGCTTTCAGCATCCCAGCAACACACAAGCCCCCACCTCCAATGCGACAGTTGACAGACTTGTGGGGAATCATCTCTAGATTGCTTGTCATCCCTAACACAAAGTGAATTCTGTGCAAATAGTTGCAAGGCTGCATTGTTTAGGGAATAATGAGGATAGAAGTCTGTATGTGTTCCGTGGAGATGCAGTTTTTTAAAATGTTTCTGACCTGTCATTTCAGTCCACTGATCCAAGGTGCACTGGGACGGAGGCCCACTGCATTTGCTGCTTCATCTTTATGATTCCCATGTTCTCCTTCTTTATTTTGGCTTTGGCTATCTTTGGGCATGAGCACAGCCTTCTAATTCATTGTTAAGCTCACCTTCAAAGCCAGAAAAAAAGAGAGGGGCACGCTAATACTTGTAAACGGTATTCTCTTTCATAATTTTATGCTGTAATTTCCTGTTGAAATTCCCAAAGAATTAGCAAGCTCAGAAATAAAACCCAGGGAGACATTCGGGTGCGGTGGCACACGCCTGTAATCCCAGTGGCTTGGGAGGCGGAGGCGGGAGGATCGCAAGTTCGAGACCAGAGGCAGTCTGTGTAATTTAGCGAGACCCTGTCTCAAAAAGTGAAAAAAAAAAAGAAATGGGCTGAGGGCGCAGCTCAGTGGTCCAGCACTTGCAGAGCATGCAGGCGCGAGACCCTGGGTTCAACCCCCAGTACCAAAAAGAAAAAAAAAAAAAACAACCCAGGGAGACATGGGCATTTTCAGGCTCCAAGTGGGACGCATACCCCTGTGTGGCATTCCACTGAGAACGTAAAACCTGGTCCTAATGATGAGGAAGGACCAGAACCCCCCAAAAGAATGTTTAGTGATTTTTTAAATTAAAAAACTGATTGGTGATAAAATGCGCATAACATAAAATTTACTATCTTAACTTTTTTTTTTTTTTTTTGCAGTACTGGGGGATTGAACCCAGGGCCTCGTGCTTGCATGTTTTGCAAGTGCTGGACCACTGAGCTGCACCCCAGCTTATTTTTTTTTACTTTTAATCTGAGATAGTGTCTCACTAAATTACACAGACCGCCTGTGGTCTGGAACTTGCGATCCTCCTGCCTCGGCCTCCCGAGTCGCTGGGATGCCAGGTGCGCGCCACAGCACCAGGCTTTATCTTAATTATTTTTAAGCCTGCAGTTCAGTGGCTTTCAAAACAATATTCACAGTGCTGCGCACCTATCACCACTGTCCATCTCCAGAACCCTTCAACAACCCAAGCTGAAACTTTGTGCCTATTAAACTGCCCAGTCCCCTCTCTCCAGCCAGTGGCACCCGCCATTCTCCTTTCTGTCTCTAAGAACCTGACCACGGCAGCTGCCTCACATAAGTGAAATTAGTGTTTGACTTTGTGTGACTGGCTTGCTGTACTTAGTATGTTCTCTGGACTCATCCATGTTGTAGTGTATGCCAAAGTTTCTTTCCATTTTAGACCAAATGATATTCCACTGTACGCATAGCCCCCATTTCCTTTTTTTATTTCAATGGACAGTTGGGTTCCTTCCACCTTTTGGCTATTCTGAATTATGCTACTGTTAATGATCATGGGCCTGCAGCCTCAGCCCTGTGGCATCCGATTCCGTCAGATCTCGGAAGCTAAGCAGGGTCGGGCCTGGTTAGTACGTGGATGGGAGACCACCTGGGAACACCAGGTGCTATAGGCTTGGGAGAAGGACCCGTCAACCCACTCCCAAAAATCAATCCGCCATTGAAAACCCTATCAATAGCAGAGAAGCCCTGACAGTAGTGTTTCCCCTGTTGTATGTAGGGTCACTGTGAGTCAGATACTGACTCGATGGCACCTAACAACAACAACAACAAATGATGGTGGATGTATAGGTATTTGAGTCACTGCATTTATTTAGTTAGTTCCTTTGTGGTGCTGGGAGTTGAACCCAGGGCCTTGCATTAGGCCAGTGCTCTACCGTAAACTACATCCTCAGCCCCTTTTTAAAAGTTTTATTTTGAGTCAGGGTATTGCTAAGTTGCACAGGCTACCTCTGGCCTTGAACCTGCAGTCTTCTTGCCTCCGCCTCCAGAGTTGCTAGGATTAGGGGCCTGCACTGCCATGGCCAGCTCTTTTAAATGCTTCTGTGTGTATACCCAGAAGTGGAAGTGCTGGATCCCATGACTATCTGATTTTTCATGTTTGAGTCCCTACCACGTGGTTCTCCACTGCCACTACGCCATGTATGTTCCCCCCGTGGTATGCGAGGATTCCAGTTTTTCCATGTGCTGGTCAACATTGCTTATGTCCTAGTAGCCATCCTAGTGTATGTTAGGCGATATCTCATTGAGGTTTTGATTTGTACTTCCCTAGTGATCAGTTGGGGCTGGGATTTAGCTCAATTGGTAGAGCACTGCTCTGCAGTCTCTGAGGTCCCGAGTTTGATTCCCAGCACCACAAAAACAGGAGAAGGACATGGCAACCCACTCCCGAGGCAATCCTGAAAACAATCAGCCATTGAAAACCCATAAGGGTCGCTATGAGTCAGACACAACTCGACAGCACCTAACAACAATAATCAGTCAGGCTGAGTAGCTTTTCATGTGTTCATTGACCATGTGTCTACTGTCTTTGGACAAAATCTATTCATGTCCTTTGTCCATTTTTTAACTGCGTTGCTTTGTTGCTTGTTATTGAGTTGCAGGAATTCCTTTTGTCTTCTGGATATTAACCCCTTATCAGATAAATTACTTGCAAATATGTCTTCCTATTTCATGGCTTGACTTTTCACTTGGTTGATGCTATGGGCATCCTTTGGGCAGCTCTGGCTTTGATCCCTGCGAAGTGAGCTTATCTCTGGCAAGGGCAGCTGTGCCAAGTGTGCCGCTGGATGTGGAAGGTCAGGGTCCCAGGGGAGGGTGGATGAGCACACCCCCCCTTGTACAGGCTCGGGCATGGCTCCCGGCCCATTTGGTAGAAGAATCGGATAGAGGAAGGAGCAGTCGCTTCTAAGGCTGCGTGGGATCGTGCAGAGCTTTAGGCCAGTGTCTGAGCTCACCTTCCCATGCGAGCCTTGGTGATGTGGTCCCCAGCTGTGAGAGTGGAGGAGGCGCTGGTGAGGACCACGCCCCTCTGTTCCTCAGGATCGTGCTGACCACCGCTTAGGGCACCAGCTGTCCAGGCGTCACTTCCAACCAAGCACGTGGCAGAACTCAAGTCAAATTGAGAGTGGAGATTGTTTAACAGATGGAATATCTCCCTCATGTCAACTCTGCCTCTCCTTTTCTAGTGACAGGTCCCAAGACCACTTAACTGCCCACCGTGGGAAAAACTGTTTTCCCCCCCAAAACCAGGACTTGTACTTGAGTTGATAAGGGATGAGGCAGCCCAGGCCAGAGCCTTTATTTAAACGATTTTAGACAACTGATTGAAAACTCACAGTGATAGAAAACTTGGAAGACAGAAAAGAGAGCAAAGAACTCTTATCACATCTCTTACCAAGATTCATCTGTCACTCATATTTAACTCAATTTGCTTAATCATTCACACGTATTCTTTCTCTGCCCATCTTTTATACATACACTTTTTCCTGAACCATGTGAGGGTTAGCTGAAACGTTCACGGTTGAGTTGCTGTCTGGATGTGGGAAGTACACGGGCTTGGCGGATGAGCTGCTCATGGTAGACTTTACCTTAAGGATGGGGTCGGCTCTCCCTGGAGCCAAGGTGGGCAGTAGACCTGGTGGAGGCTGCGAGAGAATTGGTAGAAATTCCAGTTCTGGCCCCAGCAGGTTCACTCGGCTCCTGGATGGTTGGAAATACACTCTGAAGCCTGACCTGAGTAGCAGGTGCTTCCAAAAAAGGTGGCCTCTGCTAGCTGTTGGCCTCAGCACAGGCTCTGAAACAACCAGATGCCTTCTGTTTGCTCAGTGCTCCTCAGGGATGCAGTCACACTTGCCCCAGGACAGAGGACACCCAGCTGGACAAGGCAGCTGTATTTGTCTGTAGGGTCTGTGATTCTGCCTCCTTCATGGAGGCCTTTCCAGCCCCCACTCTGGCTGCAGCCAGCCCACCCTGGATTGGGTTCCTAGCGTTGGATTTAACCTTATGAAGTGGTTCTAACTGAGCAGGTGTTGATACCAACCACTTCTATTATGGTCTGGATCTCAATGTCCCTCAAAGGTCATGTGTGTGAATGTTGGGTCCCCGGCTGGTGGTGCTGTCCTGAAAGGTTACAGAACTTCAGGACTTGGGATCTAGCTTGGCAGAAGGGGGCCCTGGGGGCCCAGACCATCAGCTAAGCAAGACCTTTTTCTCTATGTGGGGCTCGCGCCTCCAGGTCCGGCCCAGATGTTCAGATAGGCAGTGGTGCCACACACACAGATATTAAACACAATTTACTCTGGACCCTCAGGTGAGGGGCGCGGACTCCTGCGGCACTCAGGATGCCGGCGGAGATGGGAGAAAGGAAAAGCCTTGGGCACTTTTACCTTCCAGGGGCAAACACCTGTGTTGGTGGTCTCGGTGGTCATGAGCAGATAGTTCTTGCTTCATTGGTGATCAGATGGAGAGCGGGTTCTTTCCTTGTTGATGGTCATGGTGGGAGAGAGTTCTTTCCTCACCAAAGGTCCGGGGGAGAGCAGGAAAGCTGTTTCCTCATCGGTGGTTCAGGCAAAAAGGCGAAAAAGGTCTTGCTTAGCCGATGGTCTGGGTGATGGTCTGGGTGACGGTCTGGGTGATGCCCTGGGGGCAGGATTTTGGAAGTTTTTACCCTGGACCTGCAGTTCCAGCTTGCTCTCCGCTCTATGCTTCCTGATCACCAAGATGTGAGGTTCTGTGTCATGGGGCCCCGCCATGACTTCCCTGCCATGGCCACACCTGCCTGGCTTCTGTTATGGACTGATCCCCTAGCTGTGAGCCACTAATGAATATTTTCTTCCATAAGTTTGCTTCAGCTGATTTCTCTGTCGTAGGGACACACCAGATGACTAAAGCAAGTTCCCTTTATAACACATGGGTGGCAGATGAGGTCCTGGATAGTGACCTTATGTTTGTAGCTCATTGGATGTGCTCAGCAGCCTCCCTGTGACAGCACAGAGCCCCGAGACTGAGCAGGTCAGTGCTGGGCACAGGTTGACCTTGGGTCTTAACTTGGGATTCGCATTATCACCGTGAAGAATGCTTCTGTTGACTTTATCTTCAGAGTGCCTTGTTTTCATTTATTCTACAACTTCTCCACACATTGAAGAAATGGGCCCCCTTTGGTTTGTGTTGCGATTATATCTGCCAGTTTTTCTAGGAGTTGTATCATTTGTACCTATAGAAGAAGGATTGCTTTGCTCTTTTTAGTTTGTGGCTACTTTGAGTTTTTGTTTAGATGAGGTTTTATTGTTGGTGTTGTTTTGGCTCTGCTGAGGATCGAACCCATGGCCTCACACACACTAGACTTTACTAGTGCTTTACCACTGAGCTACACTTTCAGCTAGTTGAAGAAATTCTTATGTGGCCTTTGCTAACAGGATCTTTACCTCTTTCAATCAGGACCAACCCTGAGTGATTTTGGCACCCTGTACCTGCGTTGATAAGGCCCGAAAAGAAATCTGTAAGATACCTTCCTTGATTTGCACCTTTCAGGCACAGATTTCTCTTCCCTTCTCTGAGGCCAGGGGGTGAGCACAGGAGGAGAATAGGGGAGAAGGCAGAACATGAAGGCAGCAAGGGGACCGAGAAGGGCACGCCGGGCAGAGTCGGACACTGGCCAGCATGTGCGTGGCTGGGAGAACCTCACGTGATGCCACTTCCTCCTGGTCCTCATTTGTGGCTGGGCACTGGCCACAGCAAAAACCCGCAAGGACCCTGGTTAAGGAAATTCTGTGAATGCCCCTCAGCCTGGGCCTTGACTTTCGGGGTCCCTATTGTCTTCTTGAGTAGCCTGGCTTCCTAAGTGACCCCAGGGGGCCTGATCAGATGTCACCCCAGCAGAGAGCCTGGCAGGGGTTTCTAAGGACCTGTGATAAAGTTGCTTATGGAGTGGGTGGCAGACTCAGAGATGGCGTGTCCAGAGCAGCCCCTCGTTTAGGCTGAGAATTTTGCTCCCTGGCCTGGTCACCTGGCCATCGTAGGTCCCCCCATCTAGCTGTCCATCCTGGCCGGCAGCAGCTCTCGGACACTGAGGCTGGGTGGTCTGCCCCTCCACCGCTTTCCTTCCCTCTGCCCTCCTTGCTTGTTCTCTGCTCAGCCTGCCCCTGCCCACCCTTGTGGCCTAGGTTCTCCATTGCGTCCTCCACCTGGAGCCTGTGACCCGGCCCTGGAACCCACAGGCAGCCAGCCCGCCCCGGGACCCAGGCCAGCTCGCTTTCTGTGACTGCTCCAATCAGAGTCACAGCCCAGGCCTCCCGGCCAGGCAGGGTAGAGCCACCATCGTGGGGGCAGACATACTTCCTGCTACAGCACGGCTTCCAAAAGAGCCAGGGTCTGAGCAGGTGCTGCCATGTGGCAAATTTCTGTTCCCGCCTCACCATCGCGTCCAACTAGTATTTGGATTGGTGATCTTAACAGTAACCCGCCCTATGTGGCCTGCAGCTGTAGCACTGTGGTGTCCGCTTCCATCAGATCTCCAAAACTAAGCAGGGTCGGACCTGTTAGTACTTGGATGGGAGACCGCCTGGGAACACCAGGTGCTGTAGGCTTTGGAGAAGGACCCGGCAACCCACTCCCAAAAATCAATCCGCCATTGAAAACCTTATGAACAGGAGAGAGGCACTGACAATAGTATTTCGCCTGTTGTGTATAGGGTCGCTATGAGTTGGATACTGACCTAACGTCACCTACAACCACCACCACCCTATGTTAGAATAATGCCACCTGGGCCCTAAAGATGTTTAGTTTCTTAGAGTTCTTTCGTGGTGTAGCTAGTAATTTATCTTTAAGGATGACATCACAAGCTTATTGACATAGTCTGGAACAGTTTTGGTGGCATGTGCAATCTTTACAGCCCTCATCCCCTGCGGTCGGCCTTAGGGACTTCTTTAAGAAACACCAAGATGGCCGGGCGCCGTGGCACATGCCTGTGATCCCAGCACCTCGGGCAGCAGAGGCAGGAGGATCGCAAGTTCAAGACCAGAGGCAATCTGTGTAATTTAGCAAGACCCTGTCTCAAAAAGTAAAAAAAAAAGATGGACTGGGGGTGCAGCTCAGTGGTCCAGCGCTTGCAAAGCATGCAGGCACAAGGCCCTGGGTTTAACCCCCAGTACCGCAAAAAACAAAACAAAACAAAACAGAACACCAAGATGGAAGTGTAAGCAATACCGACTGGAGAGTGGGCATAATGGATGTATCCACTGACTGGTTACTCTGGCTGACAGGAGGAGGTTTGGGGCTCTGTCAACCACGAGAGGCCACTCCTTGGTTCCCCTGACCTCCCCCTCTGAGATGTTTCTATTCTCTGAGTACGGAGGAGGGAGGGGTAGGTAGGAACCAAGAAAGAGACCTGTGTTCTTCAGGCATTGAAGCACTCTCTCCTTTGCTTTGTTTGAATAAAAATTACTTTCTGGGTGAACAGCATCACAATCCTCTAGTTACTGGGTTGTTGTTGTTGTTGTTAGGTGCCGTTGAGTCGTGTCTGACTCATAGCGACCCTCATAGGGTTTTCAATGGCTGATTGTTTCCGGATTGCCTCGGGAGTGGATCACCATGTCCTTCTCCCGTTTTTGCAGTGCTGGGAATTGAACTCAGGACCTCAGAGACTGCAGAGCAGTGCTCTACCAACTAAGCTAAATCCCAGCACCTAGTTACTAGGTAGAAATGTGAAATCAGTGGTGAAGACCACAAAACCTTAAAATCAGTGCCAGGACGGACCGTGGGCTACCTCTGGTCGTGGTCAGCAGCAATGTCTTTGGCAGGTCTTGAGACTAAATTACCATTAAATATCTTTCAGACTAAAAGTGGTTTCTTTCCTAGAAAGGAGTTTTGCCGCCTGTCACTGGCTCAGATAGCTTTGGTGGCATAGCAGGCTCTGCACATCTGTGTACCTGGGACTCCACCTTCTGTGCCATGTTTGCCTATATCCTGGCAGAGCCGGGAGACCCGCAGGAGCGGACCCCACTGTCACAGCGATTGGTGGCTCTTTCAAGGATGCCGCTCAGTCCTTGTTCTTCCCCTTTCTGCAAATGCCAAGTTGAAGTTTGGTTCCTCTAAGTGCAGAATCGTCTTTGCCATTATTTTGCAGATTTGGCAAATGTGACATCATCTCCCTTGTCTGTGGGATTGATTGATTGATTGATTGATTGATTGATTTTCAGTACTGGGGGGTTTGAATTCAGGATGTCATGCACACCTCATAAGTGCTATACCATGAAGCCACACCTCCAGCCCCTAAGTTGCCGGGCAGCCTCTGGCCTTGAACTCTCGATCCTCTTGCCTCAGTCTCCTGGGTCACTGGGATCATAGGCATGCCCCAACATGCCCAGCTGTGGCCTTCATTGATGTGGTTTTGCCGATTTCCGTCCAGTGCACAGTTTCCTTTGCTATTGGGTCACCTTTCCTGCGATTTCTACCTGTGCCATTGGGTAATCCTCAGGGTTAACCTTCCCCAGTAACCTGTCAGACCCCTGCCATGTGCCAAAAATAGCTTATGGTAACGGTGATCCAGAAAACACGTTCAGTGATGATGTCTGTTTCCATTTGCAGAGTCCGGTTGGTAGAAAGAGGATCCCCTCATAGCTTGCCTCTCATGGAGTCAGGAAAAGTAAGTACCCCCATCTCTCTCTACATGTGAACCTGAGTGTATGTTGTTGTTGTTAGGTGCTGTTGAGTTGGATCTGATTCATAGTGACCTATGAACGATAGAACAAAACACTATCCAACACTGCCATACCCGTGGTCTTTTTATGTTTGAGCCCATGGTTGCAGCCACTGTGTGTGTGTTATCATTTTGACTTGTACCACATCGGTAAATAGAGGTCCTGAAGGCTTTACTCCATTCCTATCATTAAGGTCAACTCTACTTTGAGAGGGAAACTCCTCCCCAGTTGTTTCTTGAATGCCTTCCAGTCAGGGGGGCTCATTTTCTGGCACTGTATTTGACAGGGCTTCTCTGCTATTCATAGGATTTTCAATGGGTAATTATTTTGGGATTGGGTTGCCGGGTCCTTCTCCCTAGTCTGTCTTAGTCTGGAAGGTCAGCTGAAACCTGTCTTCCATGGGTGGCCCTGCTGGTATCTGAAATACCAGTAGCATAGTTTTCAGCATCACAGCAACACAAAAGCCCCCACAGCATGATAAGCTGACAGACACATGGGTATCTGACTATATAAGCTTTGAAATTTTAAGAAATGTGTTTGTAGAAGTTTTTGATTGATTATTTGTTTCCTCAAAAACATTTCTTAAAGGACTGTTTCTTATCAGGACTGTTTGGCCCTGAGTACAGAAACTCAAAATAAGTGTTTAAAACAAGTTCAGTTTCTTGGTTTGGGTTTTTTTATGTAAAAGCCAGGAAGTAGGCATGTATTACTCCATGAACCCACCAGAAGCCTTGGTGCCTTCTGTCTCTTTATGACTTCCTTTCCCAAGGATACCTTGAGGTCTAAGATGGCTGCTCCAGCTCCAGCCATCACTTCCACATGCCAGCAAGCAGGAGGAGGGGCAGAAAAAGGAGAGAGAGACAAAACTTGCAAACCATCAGGAAAGTTCCCAGGCTGTCTTGTACTTAAATATCATTGGCCAACATTAGGCCATATGCTCCACAGCTAGCTAAAAGGAAAGTTGTAAACTGTTATATTGATTCTCAATATCTAATAATCTAGCTAGAAATCAGAGTGTCTATTATGGAAGTAGGTGAAGAAGGGCTGTCAGGGGACAGCTATTAGCTTCTGCCACATTAGTTAGGTTTTCCATAGAACTAAAGGGTAAGAAATACATTTAAACCTAAGTGAAGATTCATTTTTTCCTTTTAGCCCTAATGGTCTGATCCTTTCTCCATCTGACATAGTTCTAAAAGCATCGTATGCTCATACAGACCTTTTAGAATCTGTGTCTGCATGACTGCAAATTCGAATTCTTCATAAATTGATTCTCAATGTAGAAACATGCTCACCACCAAGTCTAGTGGACGCTTAGCTATGGAGACGAGAATCTGTCAACCTTCAGACCAGAAGGAACTGTGGTGTTACCATAGAATGCCATGCCTTATCTCACCAGTATACTGTTAAATCACTTGGCCAGAGACCGGCCATATTGGAGATTTCAAGAATGATCTTTTGCCCTTGGAGATGTATCGGTGGAATTTGGAACATGGCTAGGCCTGAATGTCCATTGAGGGGAGGGGCTCAGTATCAATGGCCAACATAATAAAAGGTGTTCACCTGCAGGAAAGACCCCCAGGGGCTTGACTTAAGAATCCAGTGGAGCAGCGCCAGAGTCTGTCCCAATGTCCCAAGCAAAATTCACCTGCCTGGGCTGAGTCGATACAACCTTTCACTTTAGCCGCCACAAAAGCAGCTTCCTATGGAACCACGTTGCCAGTCATCTGGGGTTCCCTTTGGTCCACACACGTTACTGAAAACTTCTCCCGTGGATCCCTGAGTTCAGGGTGGTCATCCCAATCCTATATAAACATTCATGGAAATAACTGGATACTCCTGTTGTGTGAGTGTCAGGCTGAGATAAATGTTGTATCATTTATCCTGATTCTTTTTTTTCTCAAAAATTGTTAAGTGATGTTTGGCCTATTTCGTTTTTTTCTAGCTTTCAGGTATGATTCACCATCAGAATTAAGGTCCCTTTAACTTAGGCTATATCATTATGGGCTGGGATTTAGCTCAGTTGGTAGAGCGCCGCTCTGCAGTCTTTGAGGTCTCGAGTTTGATTCCCAGCACCGCAAAAATGGGAGAAGGACGTGGCAACCCATTCCCAAGGCAATCCTGAAACAATCTGCCATTGAAAATCCTATGAGGGTCACTGTGAGTCGGAAACGACTCAATGGCACCTAACAACAACAACGTCATTATAGTGTGATTACAAAGAGAATGCGGTTTTATAATGGTGCATCCCTTGGACTTAATGCCACTCTGCTTTCTAAATGTTCCTTCAAAAGGAAGCAAGCACCAGGCATAAAGACGAGGTTGTGGTAGTGTGTATGTGCGTGTGTGTGGAATCTGCCTCTCTTTGTAGCCATGGTCAAGAGTTGTCTCCTCTCCCAAACAGATCCTTCCTGGGGTTCGGATCATAATTGCCAATCCAGAAACAAAAGGCCCACTGGGGGACTCGCACCTTGGAGAGGTGAGTCATGGTGTCACCTGGCAGCTGCACCTCCCAGGTCAACCTTCTCTGTCTTCCTGTTCCACGCTTGCTTTTCTCCTTGACCTGTGCCACCCACCATAGCACACACTCTGTTTCCATCAAGCTGGAAGGAGCCCAGAATGAGCTTTACTGCTGCCATGATCCTATGGATGTTCAGAATTATAGAATGGCACTTCCTTAAGGAAATATGGTAGTCTTTTCTAAGAATCCAATTAGACACATTCTTTCTCTTTTTTTGGTCCTCTTTTGCAGTACTAGGGAGTTGAACTTGGGGCCTCACTCAGACTTTTTTGCAAGTGCTCAACCACTGGCCTGCACCCTCAGCCCATTTTTCACTTTGTGCTTTGAGACAATGTCTTGATGAATTACACAGACTTCCTCTAACCTAGAACTTCTGATCCTCTTGCCTCTGCCTCCCAAGTCACTGGGATTAAAGGCCACCAGGTAAGAGCTGCATTCTCCATGACAAAATCACCTTGCAGATCTCGGCAGTTCTAGCTGTTCAAAGCTAGAAAGTTGCAGGGCATGGTGGCGCATGCCTGAAATCCCAGCGGCTCGGGAGGCAGAGGCAGGAGGATCGCAAGTTCAAGACCAGAGGCAGTCTGTGTAACTTAGCGAGACCCTGTCTCAAAAAGTAAAAAAAAATGGGCTGAGGGCACAGCTTAGTGGTCTAGCATTTACAGAGCATGCAAGCGCGAGGCCCCAAGTTCAACCCCCAATACCACACACACACACACACACAAAAAAAAAAAAACCTAGAAAGTTGAATATGTGTAGACAGTGCCTTCTGAGTTTGTTTTCATGTGATCGCTGTGTTCCCAAGACATCCTTCTTCAGGACAATGGCAGAGGGAACAGTGCTGCCCCCTTCCATTGTAGCTCCAAGAAGCAGCAGCTAACAAAATAGGAAAGTGGCAGTCACGTGTTTATTCCAGATCGGAAAGCAAGCAACCTGTGGTGCTCTACACCTGTGCTTCAAGAGTCTCACAACAAAACCCTGCCCCCCTGGCCCTTCACCCCCTGCCCCTTTGTCCCGACTTGATGCTGGCTGCATGTGGCCACAGGGAAGCTCCTCACAGTGCTGCCCAGCCCCTGTCCACGTTCTTGGCCAGCTGACCTCGAGAGGCCCTGGTGCCCTGGAGGCTCAGGCTCACCCTTCATTGTCTTTTCTCCCTGCTCTCCTCTGATGAGCTTGCTTCTTCCACTGAAGGGCTGGAGGGTATCAGTAATGACATGGTGGGCACCCCAGCCTCCCTGTGGGGGTGCCCACATGTGGGGCAAACACCTCCTGGTCTGACCTGGATGTTCGGATGGGAGATGCCAACACTCACACAGATATTTGAATCACAAGACACTTGGGACCCACAGGTGAGGGTCATGGACTCCTGTGGCCCTCAGGAACACTGTGAGAGGAGAAGGGGAGAAAGGAAAAGCCTCGGGCGCTTTTGCCTTGCGGGGACTGAAATCACCTCTTTATTATCTCTCTCTCTGCCCTGACAGGGGCAGAGAAAAACCCAAACAAGTTTTTCGGGGTCCCCTGTTCAGGCACCACCTCTGTGTAGGGTGAGCCAGAGAAAGGAAAAGGCCTCTCTCTCTGCCCTGACAAGGGCGGGGAGGAATCCAAATGAGTGTTAGCAGCCTAAGTGTCAGCAGCTCTTTCTGCTGCCTCAGGGGCAGCTGCGGCTCTTCTGCCTCCAGCGCTGGGACCAGAGACTGTCCTCAGCTTCTGTCCCTAGGCACTGGGCAAAGGGACTGTCCTCAGCTTGGTTGTAGTCCTTGAGAGTGCCAGTCTAGTTGTCTGGCCTCAGTGGTCACGAGGAGAGATGCTTCCGTGTTGCTGGTCAGATCCAGAGAGAGTTCTTTCTTTGTGGGTGGTCAGATGGAGAGAGAGTTCCCAGCAGGAAGCCAGCAGCCAGCAGCACTCAGCTTCACCATCAGCGGCCACAGCACTCAGCTTCGCCATCAGCAGCCACAGCACTCAGCTTCACCATCAGCAGCCAGCAGCACTCAGCTTCACCATCAGCAGCCACAACACTCAGCTTCACCATCAGCAGCCAGCAGCACTCAGCTTCACCATCAGCAGCCAGCAGCACTCAGC